>QNGE01004076.1:45230-68907 GCA_008508345.1 Paragonimus westermani
GGCTTTTGAGAGATATTTGATGTTTTTCGACCGTATTGGATAATACGCCGGCGGTCACGGTCAACCGTTAGGCGATCGGAGTGCTCTTTGTTTGAGGGTACATTTCCTAACCCCCTTCTTCCTGATACGGAAGACAGCAGTGTCGCAACTATAAAAATAGTTCTGCTGTATGCCCATAGGATCGTGTCTCATTACCTAAGCACTCCTACGCGGTCAGTAGTGCGACATACAATCCTATGAGTGTAACTGCTTTTCGTTTGACTGCTCCCCTTTGGCCTGTCTGACAAGGTTGCACCTGGAGGGACCGGAGTCCTAGTCAGCATAGCCCGCCGGATCAAAATAGTACACAAGCCCGACCACCTCGTCAAGGTAGCAGTATAGGTCGGGAAGATACGGTGTGGCAGGTGGTGAATAAGCATTTGTAAGATGTGGTCAAGCCAACGAAACCTGTGAGATGAGGTCAATATGCTTAAGGGTCGACAGAGTTTATCCGTCTCGAAGACACGTCGGCGAACTTCGTCATTGCTGATACGGTGCTCCCACTACCTGCCGCTAGTGCTTCGGAGACACCATTGGTCGAAAAGGGGTACTCTATAAACATCTGCGTGAATGGATCAGGTTTCGGAGTACTATAGGACTGCCCTCACGTTGACATTATATACTCGCCCTTACACAGGAATACTGCGATCATGCCGACGCCACAGATGGCCTAAATTGTCAAGCGCCACCTGAGACCTTTCTATGTGATTTGTGATCTCATCAGACATCCTACCAAAACTGATACACCTTTCAAGATATATACACTTCTTGACTACTTTCAATAACTCACCACCAAGAACATGCGCGCAGCCTCGCCAATCTCGTGACTGCACCTTGTACTTAGTAAGTTCAGGGGCCATATCAGACTGACAAATTGAGGCTTATAATTTGTCTAAGATGTTTTGGGCTCCCTATAAGCCCTCGCAGATTAGGGCGGTGTCGTCTGTATACTCTGTATCTCAAATTCGAGTTCCTGGGAGCAGTTTCACACTATCATGCTCACAGTTTATTAGGGCACACTCTAAGATCTCGTCCACTGCAAAGGTGGATAGGAAGGGTGAGGCTGGACAACCTTGTCGCACCCTAGGTAAGATGTTAAAGGTTGGCGATATACTGCTATAAGCCCTAGCCCTGCCTGAGGTCTGACATTAAACTGCTTTCAGAGTGTTTACCACTTCTCAGGCACACCCTCCTTCGATAGACGGTTCCAGAGTGCAGCTCTGTCAACCGAATCGAAGGCCCCTCTTATGTCCAAAAAGACCGCTCAATGCAGAGCTGCAACAAGCGTTCACCGTTGTCTGTTCGACGAGTAACGTAAAACCCCGAGCCATTCGCTTCACGCTCATCAGCGCTTAGCCTACCTATTTGAGCGTCCAAGTCTCCAGCTAGTACGACAATGTCCGTACACCGCGCAGTGTGTAGAAAATTAGTGGGCTGATGACAAAAATTATCCTTGACTGCGTCCGGTCTACAGTCTGTTGGGGCATATGCTGCAACAACAAACAGACAGTGTTTTGTAATGGGCGCCTCTGCACGCCCTAACCGTGTCTTCAAGTTTGACAGCGCAGAGGCGGCTGCTGATGGGAGTCGAGTCAAGCAGAGCCTTCTTTGTGTATGCGTGTGGGGTAATCCCAACTCCGACTTGGCCAGTGGCTTGACGTACAGGGTTTCCGGATAACCGTACGTTGTGCCCGCATGGGAAAGCGGCTGACGGAGATTGGAGTTGTGACACTGCGCTAGAATCCTAAAGCGGTGTTTCAACGAGACAACAGATATCGATGGTGAGGGTCTCCAAAGTACGTACAGGAGCTGCCTACTGACCTGTTTGCATGAGTGTTCGAGTATTGAAGGTGACAATCTTGAACGGTGTTCTTTAAGCAAAGAAACCTCGGTGTTTGACACTATCACTCTGGCTATAACTTCCGTCGCGAGTGTCAAATGGGGCAAGTCTCTGGTGTGTGCGAGTAAACAGCATTGGGTAGGTCACCAAACAAAGCGTTATTTAGCAAAAGACGGGGAAACGAGACGAACTGATTTGGTGCGGTAAAACGTAACCGGCACCGACACCTCGGTCAAAGAGTTGTGAGAGAAAGGCATCACAAACTCACAGATTTGAGTTCACAATTACGACAGCAGGATACTTCTCGGTCGCTCAGGCCGAAGAAGAGGGTTGCCATGAGGGGCTCCATCCGAAGCATCTGGCTCAGAAGAAACCCAACCTAGAAGGCAGCGAGGCGAAGCATGGAGTGGCCGGTGACCAGTAATGGTTCGGTTCATAGGCCCTTCGGATGGAGTGCATCCATCTAGGTTGCCCCATGCACCCTGCATGAGGTTTCAACAGAAGCAACGCAGCAGTCCGAGGATTCACCAAGGGATTCGCATCTGGTGTAGTAGATCTGTCTAGCCAGAGAGTCCGAGATGAACAGGGCATGTCTCCTGTTGCTGAGTGTCGGTGACCAAATTGGTTCCTACGCCCTTCGTATGGGGTTCAGCCATTCAAGGTAACCGGCACACTTCATGTACCCGTTGAAGCCGATGATCACTGAAATGATTTGTACGCCTTCTTCGGGGGTTGTCCATGGTTGCCAGAGAGTGGAGATATCAGCACGCCATACGGACAGTACATGAGACGGACGGTATGTTGTCCGAGAGCCGAAGTGCTCCCGTTTGAGCCCCTGAAACCCTCTCGCGGCGGGGCAACGTAGTTCATGTCGTAGTACCGTCAAAGACCATATGTGACATTATAGGAGATTCAGCTGCCAACCCTGAAGTCACCACACGCTGGTAGTACTATCACCCATTGTCCGCAATTGCTTATTCGTCTGGAGTACCTCACTTATTTTGCAGTTAATCCTCACGTGTAAAGCCGTTCTTCAATCCGCAGCCTGGGGACGCGCCAGCTGGCGTTAATCTAGCCCACCGGTTCACCCATGTATCAAGTAAACGGAGGAACATATATCCGTATGACTGAGCGATGCATTAATACACCTTCTGGTTAACGAAATTCACTGAGCATAGAACGTATCAAGCACTATACGTTTCAAGTACATTGACTCCTTTAGGATCTCACCGGTAGTTTAACGTGTCTGCTCCAGCGCTCCATACAATACAGTGGTAATGTTGCTCATAACGCTGGGAACACATTCGATTGCGGATTTTTAAGCGGCGAACTTTCGTTGCCTTTTCTTCTGGTCATTATTGATCCCGTCAACAGCACTGAATACCCAGTGGCCTCCCATGAGACGAGAGAACACTTACATTACGCTCATCTTGCCGAAGTCGTTTATTTGTGTGTCTCCATATACCCTTTAGACGTGTGTGTGCGCTCGTGATTCAGCCAGGTAAGGGCTAGTGGGCCTAATTCCATATTACCGTTTCCTGTTTGTATTTCTCCTGGTTTGTTTCGGGTGCGACGTGTGCATTGGTGGACCCACAAGCGGCTTGGCGTAAGCCACATACTTGTTCAGGTGTCCTTCAGCTTGGGTTTATTTGACAGGCTAATCCACACACGGATTTTTTTCAGTCATTATCCAGGACTTACAAAGATCAGGTTACAGACCGAAACTGTTTTCCACTGATGCCACAATTAACAGTTGCAGTGAGATAAGTTAAAGGCCTGGCTTCTTCTCGCTGGCTAGATGATCTCAGTTCATTACACTAGCGGTTTACGCGGATCGCCAACAAAAAGGTTGGAAGTCATGCTACTACAATGGTTTTTGTTGATGCCTATTCTCAACTCGTTTTTCTGCGAACGGTTTTTTCCATTTAAGCTCATCAAACGGGATTGGTACGTTACTTTCAAATGACCGATTGCTGTGTTGTAATTTAACCGTTTCACTCACTACTTTGGTGTTTCGTGGGACTTCGGTCGAGGTGGCATAAACCGGTGACTTGTAACTGATCGTACCCATCTAATCAATCGAGTTTAGTTAAAATGATCATAATTGGCTTTCCCGTATACCTTCCTCATCAGTGAACTCGGGAAAACGGCTTCATGAAATGAAATGATTCTTGATTTAATTGCAAATGTCGATTGTGGTCACTACTGATGGCGTAACATTTGTTTCGTAGTCATGGAGAGTTGTGTTGTTTTGTTGCTCATAAAGTTTACTTTGCATTCATTTTTTTGCCTTTTGCTTCTCGTCGCTCTCTATTTATTCGTGAAAGCTACCGTATGAATTCGCGCATCAAGCGTTGACCTTTCCAATATCCTCCTCGGAAAGTGGTTCGTATCCTTTTTCTTACTCTATGGCTCTCCTCTTCCGGAACCAGAATGCACATTAAAGAGTGGAATTGGTACCGAGAACCGCAAGATGATCACTTTATGGTGTAGATACGTGTATATACACACGCAAGTAAAGTTTCCGTAAAATTTTCACTGTGACGGCTTTGAATACTCCTTTCTGTTGCTATGCGAACTGAGATAGGTGCTCGTGTGTGAATTCGTAGGGATGTCACGAGTAGGGTAGCTAACGGGGCCCTGTGTGAACCATGAGCGAACATTCAATTAGGTCGTCATGATATTCAGAATTTAAATTTGAAACAAGTCGCGCTAAGAGTCATCGGCGCACATACTTTCTGTCTAATGTGTGGTTGCTAACAGGTAGCCGGAGGAAGAAATTTAGAACATTGTTCAAACCATTTTGGACAAAGGAGAATATAGGAATTGAAGAAGTAATCTGATAACAGGACATCAATCCATGACCACCAACTCCTGGCACCATGGTTGTGCTGGGTTTATTATCAGATCTCTGTTAAGACCAGGTTAATGTCAGTTTATAGCGACTGCTTTAACAAAAGGCAAAGTATACTCACTGGTTGAGCGATATGGTACATGAAACTAGTTCTCGCCACAATTAACATACCCCCTGTCTTTGCCGTAACACTTGATAGAAGAGTGCGCAGCAGAGAGCATATTGCATGCCTTTCCTTGCGTATCTTCAGTGTTCATTCGGAACCTAGCCGTTTTAAATATATGTTGGTAGGAGACTTGTTTGACGTTAAGGTTGTTCTATCTCTGAGTGGTTTTTCGGATCTTACGAATTGCTCCGACTAATTTTAACGGATTGTTCTGTTAGCCTACTGCTTATTCGTCACCAGGTTGCCGGAGTTTGGGCTTTGATTTTGTTGGAAATCACATTGAACAGATGGGGGGCGATTTTTAGAACGGACTTAGGCAGGTGGTTTCACGACCGTACTGAGTAATCGTCGGACCGTTAGCAATCGGCGAAATTCGTGACATATATTTCAAAACCAGCGTGTATTCATGTATGTATTCCAAGTGACAACATAATGATGCATTAAGTAGAACAAACAGAAAAACATTCGTGAGTTGTATGATGGTTGGGTACATCTTGGAGACTACTTCAAAGATGTAACTTTAAAAGTTTACTGGCCTCTAGTCTGTGAAGCAATGACCGTACCTGCGCATACCAATTACTGAATGCGCTCCGGTCAGCACGTTTCGACGATCGCCTGCATTTTAAACCAAATCTGTACTCCTTGACCAGTTGGCCAATCAGTTGCAGAAAGGAATGTCAATTGCGTTTTTTGAAGCTTGGGATCATTGAGTAACAACCGTACAGTGTGCGAACATGAGTTCATGTGCTGTTACGAGTTCGGATTTTGTTCAAAAACGCCCTGTGAATCTCAGAGGCTCACGTTCCTTCGTTGAACCAGACATTAACATTTTTTGTCAAACTAACGTGCCTTCATGGCGTTGCATTTAAGAGAGTGTTAACGTTTTATCCGTGGAGTGCGACTCAATCTAGGTTCGCTCAAAGGAGAAATGAAATGTGGAGAGTCATGTCATTCATAGCAAGTTTCCACCTTTGGAGTAAATTGAAGATACGATTCTCTCAGTTTAATTGTTTAGAATAGGTTGTCACACGATTGGTTATTCATACCTCTTCCCTTCATTAGCGTGTCTAACATGAGGCAACTCCGTCATCTAGCGTCCGTCTAACTGCGTTCAGCGGCTGAATGTAGGGTTTGTGCTTTCAAAACCAGTTTCTTATCAACTGCCTGATGGATGGTGAAACCCTCCTTTTTGAGACTGTTAATGCTACTACGATCCGAGCTTGCTGATGCCGTGTGATTGGTAACTGAACCGAGATTTCGGAGTGGGCTTGCCCCTGCAATTGCTATCTTTTTGTGAATCCCTTACAACCCGTGCCAGAAATGATTTCACTGGACTCTATTTCTCTTGGTCTCCAGCGCATCGGCCTGGAATTCTCATGGTTGGCGGCAGAAAGTCAGAGTTGATTCTGTTGGTTTACTGTCCCACACCCACAAAACAAAACTGCTTACAGATCACTGCCAAATGGATGGCCTGAAATAAATCTCTTGTACTAAAGAAGAGATGCAAAGACAACAGACCCAATGCGGGAAATTTTCAGGAGTATGATTACCTTGGGGGGGTTAGTATGTGTGATACTTGCAAGCCATAAACGGCAACAAACAAACAACCAGGCATCACATGACGGTAAAGCGGTGACAGAGCACCGATAAATGTTCCAAACGCCTCACATCATCACCTTGTGATATTGGTAAGATTCGGAGAGTTCGTTTGCTGTAAACCCATCACTTATATTGTATTACGTAATTTTGCCGTGTGCGGTGGCCCCCAGACGAGATTTTGTTGTGTACGGCTCATTTTTACTTCTCACAGGGTTTTATCTTACAGTAACTTCCTCATAACAGCCATTCCTCCACAGTGACCACCTTTGTGAAGGATCCTTTGTATTCTGTAGACGGCACTTTTTTTAAACCGCTACCCCTCTAACTCATACGGAAACTGTTATCGAAATATGGCGATTCCTTTCCCCCTCCGACGTCCACTTCTTGCGGCGGCTGACTTCCGTAAAATCTTTGTATATATATATATATATATATATATATATATATATATAGGGTTTTCATGAAAATCGGTCGCTCTGAGGAATGGACACCAGATGGTTGAAGAAACGACGGAGCGAACGGGTCTGTTCTAAGGAATGGCACGATTGAATTTCTATGAGAAAATTCTTACGTTCAGCTGTTATTGTCATGCACTGTGTTACGCCAGAGTTCGTACACCTCGTTTCAAAGTTGGTGGTCTACCACATTTCTGTTAATTGTTGCTTCATGGTGCTACTTGCCCTCCTTCATCGCTCCTTAGATGACACCAGGCAGCATACTGTGAACAGCCGGTCGACTCCAGTTTGTTTCAACATCCCACCCGTGGCCCACTTGGTGAATCAGACTGCTTTAGAATTTTTCACGTACCTGGAGTGTGGTAATCCCGCCATTCGGCCCAACCTATGGCCACCGCCCCGTGAGACCCAAGTCCGGTTCATTGAGTTTCTTGTTACACACTTGTTGAACGATACCGCAACTAACGGTGCGCCGTCGTTGGGTGTGCTTCTATCTTGGTTACGATCGTTTGATATCTATCTTCTAGCCCCTATCCGCTCGCGTTCAAAGTTCAGGTAGGTAATCGGTACCAAATGTGAACATGTGAACTCAGTATTGGTGTGTATCCTGAGAGTTATTGTGTCACTCCGTTGTGCATATGTTAGTAGGGTGGTCACAATGCTGTCCACAACCCACTTGGTCGCAGGCTCGAGCCCCGACCATTCATCTGGGGCTAAGCGGCCCGATAACTTCCAGTCACCTGATGGCGATTATGGCAGTCTCGCTGCGTGAAACTTGATAATGCATCTTTTTCTTTTTATGATATCCATTAGCATTTTATTGTGCCACTAATCATAGAATACTTTATATTGAAAGGCCATATTACGGTGGGATTTGTCTGTAACAACCATTTTAAAGTCTGAACGTTGCAACGGAAGAAAAATTATGTATCTCTCGCAACTCCATGACTTCAAGAAAACGACTGATGGATCGAACTCTGAACCTTTATGTCTCATTTGGGCGGATTGTTACAGGCACGTAATAACTGGGTTATCAACAGCTTGACTGTACACATTCGTACATTGTTTACTTTTTATCTTAACCTTCCAATCCTCCGAATTTTCATTCCTCGGCACGTGGGTTCTAAGATCACTCTGACTCAGTCCGTGATGGTTGGGCTACGCATTGAGCATATCAACCAAGCTGAAAACGTCATTGGGAATTACTCACGAACACGACCAACGTTTACCAAACACTCCGATATGGTCAGATAACGATTTGGTCGCAAATCAACGAATCCTTAATGGTTTCGTTGAACAGTTTCAGTAGATGTCGCTTACTGACGAGCATGCGTAGGCAGTATATGCTGTTCTGTATCGCTTATGTACACACGCGTGCATGTTTTGATAGATTTTTTAAGGAATTGTCTCTGCCACCGTTGCACCGAACGCCTGTTCGAGTTGCAATATCATGTGATTAGCCTGAAAACGGATTATGTTGTATGCATGTAACTCTTATCTGCTATAATTATTGTTCGCAAAAAAATTCGCCCATTGCCAATTAGCCAAGTCCCGGTTTGGTTTTATTCATGGTCGGCTAGCTTAGTCCCTGACTTGTGCCCCATTCCCTTGTTTACTTCCGTCAATGTAACCAGATAACGTTATCCGTGACGTACTGTTTTGTACACTACTAATGTGCACGCCTGTGTGACCTGGCTATTGGAGACATTCCAAATTTGCAGAACAGACGGAGTTTCAAACGTTGCACACAAACCGATCATCAGGGTATCAAAACGTCTTGGATTCGAGTCATCGCGTACCTATCAGGCCGATCACATTGCGCATGTGAACTGTGTGCAAACCTAGAGGGATTGGTTCTGATTGTTTTAATCAATTACACATTAGAAGATTGTGGGACGCGTCCTTTTTTATTCCTGCTTAACCTGTTAGCTTTGTTCGGTTTTAAACGGATGTTTAGCAAAAATGGATGCCAAGGTTTAACCTTGTTTTGGCGAAAACCACCCTATTAATCTTCCTACAATCAGGCTCACTTCAGTCACACAGAAAGATCCAGGTGACTTGGAATTTGACAAGTTCGCCTTGATTTCTTTTTCTGGCAAAGTGGAGATGACAGTGTACTGTATTATGTACAGTTGGCTAGTGTAATTGTTTTTTTGGGAGGAAGCAACGTTTTGACTATGTTTCAACTCTTGGACCTTGGCCACCCAGCAACGGTCTACGACCTTTTGTTTATCTTTAGGGACAGATATCGCCAACTGCAACTGTGTTTGACTTGTATTGGACAGTTATGCGTATTCCTGATTACGAAAGAGCGATGTATTTTGATGAGGCACAACAATACAGACGAACAAAACGTTCACTTCAATCGATAACCCAATGATCAGGAGTTCCCAGTTGGGTTATACAATCGACTACGGTTTTAGTTAATGATTGAAGTCGATGGGTTGTGTTTGTTACAACATGGCTACCACTGTCACTTGACTACAGACTTTACACCTATGCAAACTAGGCTGGCACACCTCGAAAAGAAGCATTATACTCAATTTTCTGTTCTGGTAGACTTCACATGTGGTGCATATGGTAACCCGGGTAAAAAAAACGGGACACTGTCCCTCGTGTCTGTGTAATTTACTGGGGTTGGTCATTGCCATAGTTACCTCACGCCAGGCATGACTGAATCGTTCTCCCTGAACACTCTGGAACGGTCACAGGCGATTGTGAAATGTAACGTTTTGTTACGCAGTAGGGCTCATAATTTCCACGATAGCTTGCACCTGAATACTGTCAGTTTTCGGGGGGTGGGGGGATTTTTCTTACCTTATCTTTTCCCGTAACTTTCACAGTCTTTAAGTGGTATCTGAATTAACTGAATCGTCCTGTGTTGTTTTAGTCAACTAACAAAACTGGGGTTTGTGTGCATCCACAGTCGGAAAGTTTAGGTGCACGTAATCCTTACGTTACTTTTCTTGGAAGCGTCAACGTATTCAATATGTTTTGGCCATTCGCATGAGACGATCGATTGAAAAGAGGATTAATCGTGGCAGAAGGAACTTTGAGCGCATCTGTTTAGATCGCAGTCTGATGGTGAATGGACTGACAATAGGTCGGTCGACTAGGACCCAGCAGATCACGCGCTGATCTGGCAGCGAGGTTTATTGAACGTCTTGAAAGAATGACGCCTATTCGTTGCATGTATGAAACGGAGTTTAACCAGCTTCTTATGTGTTCTCTCCGCTGGCTTCCATGTCTTTTACATAAGTTGGGGTATTCCGCATTTTAACCATCTTTCGACAAACTGGTCAGAATAACAAAAGGTGCCTTTTTGAAGCGATGATGTAACAGCACTGATGTCTTTATATTCAACCAAAAAGTTACTTATTCTATTCCTATTAATGCGTGGACTTAAATGGAAGTGGAATCCAGTACGTGGGGGATGACAGAAGAATAAAATATATCTATAGAAGCGTATCTAGATTATCATTTGGATCTAGTTGATAATGTGCATCTGAGGATTTAAAAGACTGAGGAGAATGATGTAATTCTAACATCGACGACGACATCAGTGACATACAGACATGGGGTCCGAATGTAGTGGGGGAACGAATGGCATAACACTCCTGTTGACATGACAAATGGAACGGAAATCTGGTTTTCGGATATATTATTTTAGGTCCAATTGGTAAAATAACCACATCAATTATTAGGCGAAATCTGAAGACAGATGAGCATGACTGTGGTTTCAATCGACTTATGACGAAATTGAACGAATAAGACAGACTAGCGCCAGTTTATACTTGCACAATGCAGCATTTTTATCTTACGTTTCGTCATAAACAGTTCATTCGCCTTTTCAAGATGTATCGATTAACCCATTTCAATCTGTCTGCGACTGCCGTGTTCAAATGAACTGGAGTTGTGTGCGTGTGCATTTTTACTGGACTTGCACAGACCCTTCACCCTTATCACTGTCATGTGATCCTTCTCAGTTGTGGCATCAGATGACCCAGCTAACGTTGATCATCTTTTACCTCATCCATATTAATTTTCGATACACCAGTATGACATGGTAGAAGTTAAGCATCAGTGAGAACCACTGGCGGTTCCACACACCTTGACCATATTGTTTTACAGACTATTCTCAAATTTACCATTCATATGTACTAGTTTATTTTATCCGGAAGAGTTCGTGTGCATGCGCACGCGAACACACATAGTTGTACGTCAGCCGGACCCGTTGGTATTTAGAATCAGGTTACCGTTGGAATATACAAATACACCACGTGGTCGATGAAAAGAAGAGTGTGAGAATGGTTTGAGGAAAGAATTGACAATCTGATGTCAGCATATTGTTACTTCACGGGGTACACTTCTACTTAAGGGTATGATTGCTCGCCTGGTTTTGATACAGGCGGGTGGTATTTACCCTTTTTTGCTGGTACAATCCTGTCACCGCACAGCAACTCTCAGAAAACTTGAAACAGTTCATTGTTTTCAGAAGATTGAACAAAACCGTCAAAACACGAAAACTGGTAGATGCAAGCATTTCGTATTGACTCGTCAGTACCAAATTTCCAATAACATGAAACAGGTTTTTTATATCAAGCAGTTAGAGAAGCAGGGTGTATACTCAATTGGTGGTTTAGGAAAGGACACTAAGTCCAGGGAAGGGTCAAGTTTACGAGCAATCGTTTCTGAACACACAAGGCAGGCTTCAGTCGATTGATTGCGACCGCCTCGAGTGACGTAATAGGATTCTGAATGCACAAACTGGGTCGATAACGTGACCAGTGGTCAGGACGTGTCTTGCGACTGCGGATGCTGGTTGCTTGCGTGTTTCAACTACATTGTCGTTCTTCCGTAATGCAGAGTTCTGCACCCATTTAGGCAAATGTTTCTTCACTCTGGAGATCAAGCACCTCTCGGTTCTGCCTGCTTAACTTTCTTTGCAGTTACATGTGAATTGGTAGACACAATGTGAGGTGGCACTGACAAGCTGATCTCCTTTGATTGAAGGGGCAGGCGGTTCCTGGGTCCGGGCTAATACACGGAGTTCCGCTGTGCTAAATGTTCGTTTAACCAAATTCACTAATCTTTGGGTTGTCTGATACATGCTATAATCAACTTTAATAGGCAGTTCTATACAAACCCTCTTTTTTCTCAGTGACCACCACCACCTGTTCGGAAGGTGGTTTCGGTCTACTACTATGCCTTTCTATGAACCTTTTGGATACCCGTTAGATTGTAGTATAGATGTGATCAAGTCTAATTCCTTCGCAAGACTATCCTGTGTGCAGATTCGTCCTGCTCGTGTGAATAGTCTGTTCACTAGTGCGCGTTTGTGATGGAACGGTGTGAAACTACTACTACTACTTGACCCTTCCTTGGACTTAGTGACCTCTTCTAAACCACTGATTGACTATCCACCCTGCCTCCTAACTGCCCGATATAAAAAACCCGTCTCACACAACTGTCCAGTGACTGACTGACCTGCAATTTCTTTTCGTCATTCCAGCTGTACAAAACAACGCGAATAGTATCGTATAGTTTATAACCCAAAACGCAAAATCGTGAAGCGTTCCATATTTTTCCCGTCACAACGAGACTGGACCTTGACGTGATGTGTCGGCTTGCGTATCTCGATGACCTACAGGACCAAGCTGGGCAGTGTGATGACCACACCAACAGTCACTCATACCAAGCAGACCAACAGGTAGAGATCTGACAAACCTCAGTCTCCTGGTCCTCCAAGTTGGGGGTTGGAAGAAAGCGGGCATCTTTTTCCGAAAAATGTACCATTTCGAGTACATCGCGGCCCACCTGCTGCCTCGCGGTTCAGGCTTCTGGGTCAAAGGCTTTGGTTAGGAACCCAAATCGTCCTCCTGCTCGGGTCTAGGCGTCTTGGTAGTGTATCAGGTCACATACAACCGTGAATATTCACACCAGGAACTCCATACTGCATCGGCCATCGCGCAAAATAAACCAGGTCGCCCAATGTACCGTTTACGGCAGGGTGGATAAGCGAGAACATGCTACTGCCGACTCCTCCAACACTGTCCTATCAAAATTAGCTCTCAGGATCCTCCCAACCACCATTTCTGGTAATTGCTCTGCAGGTTCCACAACAGATATAGCTAATCACAGTAACACTGTGCCGGTAAGTTCCATCTCTTACAACTCAGCCTAAAGCCTTCCTCGCCCCTTGCTCAGACCTAGAATGCGAATTAATATAGGTACTTTCAACGTTCACATGCTAAAACAGATGGATCAGCAGGCTGCTGTCGCACGACCGTTAGCCTCGTTGGATGTCGATGTCCGCTGTATCTCGGAGACTAGAATCCAGGACAGTAGTGGACGTAAGGAACTAGCAGCACCTGCACTGCCTACACGATATTGAGTGTACACATTGGGTGACACCACGGCCACCGTTACGGGTCAGTTGGAGTAGGTATAGTCCTCAGCACGACGGCCGCGGCCATATTAGTAGAGTGGATTCCTATTAACGGTAGACTTTGTGCCGTCCGCTTGACAGGTTCTGTTAAGGCCATCTCGAGACGCAGACCTTTGAGAATTCTATTCATTGTGTCTGCTTACTCTCCTGTTGACTGTAGTGATGTCGGCGTCAATGGCGCCTTTTACTCGGATCCGGCTGCCCTCTTTGGCTGGGAAATAGTCGTTCTGGTCGGAGATATGAACACCCAAGTCGGCCGCCTTGGTGAGGCTGAATCTCGTCTAGACGCCGGGTTTGGGATAGCATCAAACTGACCAGGTGATGGTGGGCGACTGTTGCAGCTGTGCGCTGGTCATAAGCTATTTTTATCCAGCACTAATTGTAGGCATCGAGCACGTCATTGGTACACTTGGTGCCCGCCTTCTTCGAATCAGGCCTGGTCTCAGATAGATCACATAGCCATTGGTTATAGGTGGCGGTGTTCGATTTAAAACTGCCGTTCTCATTGAAGCATGTACTTGGATTCGGATCATGCGTTGGTACGTTGTCGTTTTGTCCTTATTTCCGCTAGACACCGACTTCACCGACAGAAACGACTGGCTGTTGAGGAACTGGCTGTACCGTCGGTAAACGATAAGTACCAAATCGGCTTGGAAATTAGCCTTAGTAATTCTCACCCTGGAGATCGTAATAGCTGCTGGACTCGAATCTCACAGGTCGCTGGGGAAGCAGGTACTGTAACATGAGGCACGGTGGTTCGTGGGTTGAACAGAAATTGTCTTGGAGAAATCCTTGAAGTTGTTAGAATCCAGACGGAACTTTCCTCCTGGAAGTTCACATAAGAAGTCTAGGAGAGATATCCGTAGGAAACTGAAACTGATCATGAGGCATGGTTAGTGGAGACCACATTTTCCCCAGGGAACTCCGGCAAACTCACTGAGCTGATCGGTGCCAATGGTCCCGGGTGACCGTCTGTCAGTGAACCTATCAGTGAGACGGATGGCACACTCATCTATACTAAGTCCGGAAGGTCAGAGCGATTAGCGGAACATTCTTTGGGTCAATTTGGCTGGTGTCCTTCTTCCACAGTGTTGCTGCCACAAACGTATAATGTAGCACCCTGGTTGGTAGACTTGGAACCACCCACTAGGACCGAGGACCGCAATTGCATCTCAGCTCTCACACGTAATAAAGCTATTGGCCCAGATGACTTCGTGTGGACACTTTTCAAAAAAGGTGTGGAGGCGTCAGTAGAGGCATTGGCTCAGTTGTTTCAACTTGTGTAGACGACCGAGACCATCCCTCCGAGTTGGGGTCACGCGATAATGGTTCCCATATTCAAGGAAAGTATCAGAGACTCTCGCGAAAACCATAGGGGGTCCCCGGTCATTATTAGGATTCTGGCATCTATTACACTTCGTCAACCCACTGCGGCCCGAGAAGCAAACATTAGGAAAGAGCAGGTAGGATTCCGCTCTGGGCGGGGATGTATATATCAAATTTTTACTCTTCACCAAATTCTGGAGCAGCGTCATGTGTATCGCCGACCAACGGTTACCGTATTTATCTACTATAAAGATGCATTTGATTTGGTGGATTGATCTACACTTTTAGAGTCGTTTGAACGCAGGGTTGTACCGACCAAGCATGTGGATATACCATTGACGCTTTATTGCCATATTTCACTTCAGGTTAGGATTTACGGTGAACGGTCTGACAGTTTCATCATCATGAGCGGCGTACGTCAAGGTTGTCCACTTCCACCATTTTTGTCTAGTTTTGCCTCCGGCACTTTCGAGATGCCGGTTTGGACCTCCTACCTTGTGGAAAATTGACTGATCTCGATTATGCTGACGAAGAGGTGTTGCTGTTTGACAACTTTCAAGCAGCATAAACAGTACTACTCACTGTTTCACGCTCTGCTAAGTGTTTTGGAATGCGGTTTGCAGCCTCAAAGTGCAAAGTGCTTCTGCAAGATTGCTGTGATTACATAGATTTGATGTTAGCTGATGAAATAATAGAGGTTATTGACCGGTTTGTGTGCATGGGAAGCTGCATCAGCGGTGGTGTTGGTGTTGGAAATGAAACAGAAACGCGTATCACAAAGGCTATGGTGGTCACCAATTCGAGGCACCTCTGGTGACAGAGAAGGTATCTCTCCGAGGTTAAGATGTGGTGTATATAAGGCGACGGTAAGGGCTGTATTAATTTAGGGTAGCGGTACTTGGTCGCTCATAATAGAGGATGTGAACCGTCTTCAGGTGGCACCGGTGAGTAAGCAACGGGGAGGTTATGAGGCGGGTATTTGTTGGTGACTGTCCAGCGAGTTCTTTTGTTCACTCCTTACATTGGCATAGAAGCTGTCTTGCCAATGACACCTTATTTCCTCATACAGCTGGGTTGTTTGTTTGCAAGTTGTAAACACGTGGATGTTGAATGTTTGAATATGGAAGTAGCTATTTTTGGTAGTTGGGTCCCTTTCCATTCCTTGTAAGATATCCGCACCAAATGTTGTACGAATGAAGTTGAATAGTTTGGGCATCGTGTTTAACATGTTATTGATAAACAGATTGGGAATAACACAACGTTACGAGCAAGTTGTAATACTCTGTTTCTATGTCAGTGTGATTTCGATTACAACATATCCCTTCCCATTCCCTTCATTTTTTCTTCCCTCTTCCTATACAGGTTTTTTTAATTTGTTCTCCATGGTTGTGTAGCGACCAATCATCATTGTGAACCACTAATGTATTGCTATCTGTGATGATGATGGTCATCTGAGCAATGAAAAATGGGAGCTTGGTGATTTTGTCTCCGTTCCGCACCAGCTGAGCGGCGTGGGTTGTCCCTGCTCCACACTTTGTTCATTAAAATATCACAGCCAATATTATTAATTTGTTTCACCCGTTTGTACTAAGTGAAAGAAGACGGTTACTTCTGACACATTCCACTTGCATCTAAGTTGTCGGTCTACTTTTCTTGAAACATCCTACCATCATTGCACTTTATCTTAGTCACTGCTTCATAAAGACTTTGGTTCCCTCGATCTGTTGGATTCCTTAGCCCAGCAAACGGGTGATGTTGGAACTTCATGTGGTGGCGTGTTCGGGCCTTGGATATCGTGACCATGCTAAGCTTGAGCGGCCTGACATTATTCAACGCCCACGTGTTACCACGTTACATGGCAGTAATCGTTTTATGGCGTAATAATTAAGAGCCACGTGATGACCACTTTACCGGTTGTGTTTCTTCTGTCTATTACATCAGTTGTATATTGCTTTGCTGCTCAGCCTATTTTCCCCACTTCATCCAGCCTTATTCCAGCCGAATCACGTTTGTTCGCAGCCCCTGTGCTTTTTTGCCTCAGCCGACTGTTTGTTCGTAGCATCAGCACGACAACTTCTACGGCGCAAGTCGTCCATGCAGCCGAGCGGAATCGTACACTTCCCCATGGAAGACACCGCTTAGCGGCGCGTGCAGCCGGTCTCCTGACAGCATTTCTTACGGACGAATTACATCGATTACGCGTTATGACGACATCTTCTACGTCCACGTCAGAGGAGTTTGCTAACATGGATGAATTTGGCACGCCCCCATTGCAATTGCACTATGACGAAGATTGGATATGGTAAATCTCTATCGATTGACTAGTGTATGTACTAACGACAAGATGGAGCACATGTGCGTTTACGCTTTCCAAGTCTGTCGACTCCTTCTCTTCAAAGTAACTTATCGAGAGTGGTATCCACTACTGTTCACGTAGTTGTTGGTTTGAACCGTTGTTGACTCGAACGTTTCCGTATGTTTGTTTATGGTGTGACAATGCAATGGACGTCAGCTGTTCTGATCACTTCAACTCGGAGTTTTCGGTAGCCTCATCAACCTTTCAGCCAGTTCGTGATAACTCCATGCTGACAATATCGATTATCAGTCACATGATACGACCGGAGTAGCCTGGAGTGGTTCTGTTTACGTTTGAGCAATCCAACAATGTTCTGTTTGTACACGACTTAATATCATCGACGGTAAACAAAGCTCTGTATTATAAAAGTGAATTATCATAGCCTTACTGTGTTAGCTTACTCGGCATCCAGTGCGCGTTGATAAAACTGACTGATCTCTTTTATTCTGCCTGTACATTTATAACTGGGTTACAATTTAAAATCTGTGGTTCATGTTCTTTTTGTAATAGCCTAAATCTCTAGTTGCTCACAATTACAACAGTCGACGGTTCTGAATAAACTCGGTTCATCTTGATTCGAATTTGTACTTGGACTAGGTGAAGATTTCCTTCGTGGTTCATCAACTAAGGTGCTACCAAGTCACATGCGTGTTTCCGTTGCTTCTGCTACGTTTTCCGATTTAAACGCGAATGTTAGTTTGCAAGCACTGTAAAGCAACCGGATTGCGGTTTAAATAATTCTTTTCTATGGTAGAAACATTAAAAATAAAAGATTTCGAACACTTTCCGTTCTTATTCAATATCACCTTCGTTTGTCTTGGTCGCAACCAACTATGCACCTTGATAAAAAAGCAAATTGGACAGAATATCAAGCCGTTATGGTGTGTCATCTAGACAACACCATCTTCGCACTATTTTCTTCCGAGTCTCAACGAGCACTTTACCAGTTATGTTATTTCGCTCTTGTTACGGAGCACTACATGGTTTGTACTCAGTCTTTTGTGCTGAACCGTCAGTCATTGAGAATACTCTCAGGTTCCAATGGACTTCCATTGTCGGCATGGCTGTAACACTGTTCACTCTCTTCGTACAACCATGCAGCTAGTCTACAGATACGCGTAAACACGTCTGTTGAATTGGTTTTTTGTTTTGTGTGGTCTATCATGACTGTTCTGATTTGGCTACCTGTCTCCGTTTGTATGTGTTCGAAAAATTTAGATTCCAACTATTGTAAGTGTAACAATATAACACCACTTCAACAAATTGGTCTGTAGTGGGTCTATAGTTCCTGTTTTATTTGCTTCAGAAAAAAAACAAATAGTGGAATTCGAAATTGTAGTGCTACCGAGCCTAGCCAGATTTTTCACAAACAAGTCGCCGCGTAACGAACGAATTTGTTGTACTACTCATTAGTACTCTTGGTTATCTAGGGCTAGGACATTTTTATTTCCCTTTTGTTGAGAAAGAGACTTTGGACAATTAATGAAGCCTACAGCTGAGTGGCCTAATCTACAGAACAGTAGAGTGCTTTAAGGAGCCACCATCTCACGTTCATCGGTGTTCATTGGGTGATTTAGTGTGCCAGCTTAAGTAGACACGATTCGAAGGTTCGCCTGCCCCAGTGTACTGAAATAGCTTTTCTAGATCGTGAGTGACAAACACTGTGTCACAGTACCATCAACGAAAGTGTATTATTCTACAGGGTTTCCGGTCGTCAGTATTGAATCTGTTATACTTTGAAACTGTTGATGCTCGTGTCCGTGGTTGCTTACACATGGGGCAACCTCACCAATCTCTCATTCAAGCTTCGTAGAAGATCATCGCTCTGCTCATAACTGGCAGACCGGTCCAGTAGCATAGATTTAACTTGCCCGGTATCCTGTTTAACATTGTAGTAATATTAGTTGAATATCATTCACATTCGATCGTAGCTATCGCATTTAGACAGATTTTCTAATTAGCCCTTTTCGACTACTCACTAGTACTAGTAGTATTAGGTTAATCTTGTTAACCTCGGCTTATGAAAGTTTGGTCAGCATCAGTAATCAAGGTATTTATCCGTTTATACCCTCTCCGTGCTACATATGTGTTCGGTAAATTAGCCTTCGTAATACGTACCAAACTTATGTTGTTTAATTCACACGTCACCAGGACGACCTCTGTAGCCCCGAGCCTCTACCCTAAGGGTGAGCCGGGAAGAAATGCGAGGGGGAAATTGTCAGGTGTTCAGATAACTCAATATTTGTTTCGTTTAATGATCGATGTGTAACAGCTTCTCTTTTCCGCCTATGATGGTGACTACCTGATTCATCTGTTCCCATCCTATTCCGTACTCAACCACATCAGTCGCATAGTCAGAATAGAATTCGTGTGTGCAGGTGTTTAGCTGCATGGCTTTTACTTGTGTCGTTCTCCTCGCTATCCAGCTGTACACCACAAAAAGGGGGATTTGCTTCCATGACTCTCCAATGTAGTCCGCATGGTATACAAGCGTGGTATGTTGCAACGAGTTGCTTGTGTGTATTTGTTCGTGTGTGTGTATGCTCTGCCTACTCTCCTTCTGTTAATGACTACATCGGCCAACAGCCTGGTCGTTTGGGTGTCGGCAATCTTCTACCCACTCATTTCTTCAGCTTTGTTAGTGTACTGTAGAATGAATGGTCTGTCTGATTTTTCGTAGTTCAATGTGAATTTTGTTCTTCATTCTTGCCTTCTCTGGGGTGCATTAACATGCATCCTATACTGTAATGCTTCTTGTATTACACTTCACAAATCTTTTTTCTTAGTTTAGATCTCCTCATTTCAGCCTCTCTCTGTTTAGTTTTCGGAAGATAAGGGTTTCCTTTCCCTGCTAGCCAATCAACTGCCTAACCAACATTGGCCGGCTAGACACAAAGACACCACTCGCACACCTACCGGTCTTATTCTTTCGAGTTTACGCTGGATATGTTACGTGTGAGTGTAAATGCAAGTGGTGCAGCACAAGCCAATTGCGTTGATGGTTAGGCGCAGGTGTCTTTTGGTTTCGGTCACTGTGACAGGCTAATCTGAATCAGATGCCGCCAACCATGTGTATGTGTCCTCACCTTTTGGGCTACCCTGGCGTGATGGTTAGGCTTGTGTGCTGTTTTGATCCGTTGGGCAATGTTGATTAGGACATCGGTCACTTCAGGATCGATCATGTCAGATTAGCCAAGAGGGAGCAGTCAGACTAAAGGCAGATGCGTTCGCTGTGGATGATGCCGGTGTGTTGTGGCTCGGTTTGGCTTGCTGTTCGTTCTTGCCTAGTCTGATTTTGTTCTTGTGACTTGTTTGTCTCTGCAGTAGTATTTGTATTGTCTGTTGACTTTTTAGGTTCATGGCTCTTGAGCCTGTGCGTAGCTAGTGTAATTTGTCGCTGTTCATGGTCAATGTTGCTACGATTGTATGTGTTCATGTGTGTGCCACCCACTGCCCTACGATACAGGCTTTTGAACCAAAGGCTCTGGTTAAAAGCCTTAATCGTTCTCCTGTCTGAGTGTGGACGTCCTGGCAGTATCCGAAGCCCCATACAAACCGTTATCCTACAACGTAAACCAAATACCATACTGCATCGGCCATCGCGCAGGATAAACCGGGTCGCCCCATCTGTTGTTTACGGCAACGTGGATAGGCGAAAATATGCTACTGCCAGGCCCTCCCCCATCCCTTCTCTTAATGATCCTGCCAGCAAGAATCCCAAAACAGAACGCTCATTGGAGTCTCATTAACACGACGATTAGCCTGAGACAGTCTCGAGGACGCAAGGCGCTTTCCATCGGGGCACGGAATGTGCGCACGCTGCTGGATCGTTGCACCACCACAGAACGGCCGGAAAGACGAACCACGCTGGTCGCTGTGGAACTGACCTGGTATGGCATGGACATAGCAGCCTTGAGTGAGACAATGCTTGCACATCAACGTAAGCTTTGAGAACCAGGTGCCGGGTACACCTTCTACTGGATAGATTACCCGACAGACGGTGCTCGGTAGTGTGGGGTCTCTTTCCCGGTCACTGACCGCATCAATGCTTTGCTGATAGACGAACCGCACGTCATCAACCCCCGAACTCTGTCCATGCACCTGGGACTCGGTCAAGGTAAGTGTGCCACATTTGCTAGTGTTTGTGATCCAACGATGTGTAACACTGATAATACAAAGGACCAATTCTATGGTCGGCTGTCCGCCACAACCGAGTCGACACCGATGGGTGACCGACTGTTTGTTCTGGGTGACTGGAGCACTCGAGTCCGGTGCGATTCGGCAACTTATCCGGGAGTCCTCGGACTCTACAGCATTGGTTCAGTCAAGAAGAAAGGTGATCGTCTGCTCCGCCTGTGTGTTACTCACGAGCTGGCTATCAAGAACACCCGATTCCAACTGGATGCAAGCGACATCACGACGTGGACTCATTCACGAAGCGGTCAACATCATTGTGCGGCAGTGCGATATTCGTGAATTGCGTATCACACGGGTAATGCGCGGCGCTGAGTGTAGAACCAATCATGGGCTGGTCAGGACCAGATTGTTTATTCACATCTGTAGATCATCCGGACAACGGCAAAAGTTGGATGTCAAACGACTAGAGAAATGTGAGACGACAGCTGTTTTTCAGTTTGCCGTTGCCGCTCGTGCGCAAGACGTTCCCGTATTCACTACCTCTGAGGATATGTGGTAGCACTTCATGGAACAAATTAGGGCAGCCGCCACCGAGGCGATCGGTGTCGAACGCCTCAAACGTCCGGACTGGTTCGACGACAACAAGGCAGCTATCTCTAATTTGGTACGAGAGAAAAATGCGGCATTTGTTGCTTCCACAATGGACCCGGACAAGGAAGTGAAGAAGGCCATGTTCCGAAGTGTTCGCCGTCAACCGACTGAACGTGTTCGCGGAATCCAGGACGACTGGTGGAGGAAGCAAGGTGGGTGGATGCAGAGCCACACCGATCGCTAACAACACAAGGATTTCTACGATTCGCTTAATGCGACTTCCGGTCCATCCGTCCAGTCTACTCAAGCAGTGGTTGACCTAGACACCGGCTCTTCGTGTACCCTGCCAGAGGACACCATGAGGGTCTGACACAAACACGTTGGTAGCCTACTAAACCGTCCTACTGCCATTAGCTGGGTGACCGTGAACAGCCTGCCGCAACAGGCGAGCAAATCCTTAGTTGCTCTCTCCTCGGATTTGCCAGAGTTGCAGAGAGTGATCAAACAACTGCGCAATGGAAAAGCTGTAGGCGAGAATGGTTTGTCAGGTGAAATCCTGAAGAATGGCGGAGGGGCACTGAGACGCGCTTTGCTCCATCTGGGATCAGGATGAAATACCACGAGATTCTAATGTCTCCCTCATTGTACCCTTGTTTGAAGGTAAGGATAGTGAGCAATGCGCCGACAGCTATCGGTGCATCATCAATCTGTTGAGCTGCCGCTGGAAAAGTGCTCAGAAGAATCCCAGTGAACCGGATGGACGCGAACGTTTTGGAAACCAGTTTTCGAGGAGCGGTACGATCGACTTGGTGTTTGATACTCGACAGATTCAAGAGAAGTGCCGAAAATGCAACCAGCCTCTGTATGCTCTCTTCGTGGACCTCACCAAGGCCTTTGATTCCGTTAGCCGTGAGGCGTTGTTGACGGTGATCGATAAGTTTGGATGTCCAGGTAGGCTCGTTAGTTTGAGTAGAATGTTCCCTGTGGATATGAGGGCGAAGGTACCATCGTACCATCGTTGCATCCTAGCCCCAGCTCTGTTTATTTTAAATTCGACTGTCATGGTAACACTTGCTTTTCATGACTCTTGGGAGGAGGGCGTTGAGGTTGAGTACCGGACGGATGGGCACCTACTGACTGTCCGACGTTTCGGTGCCCCAACCCGGTTACACACCTCAACGATGCGTGTGCTTCTGTTCGCAGATGATAGCGCGTTGTTCACACACAGCAAGGACGAACTTCAGCAACCGGCCACGGCTTTGGCGAAAGCAGCATCCAAGTTTGAACTGGATATCCACACAGGTAAGACCTTGTCTTTCTTTCAGCCTTCTCCGAGCGGAGTTGTTGTTCCTGCACGTGTGCCTCAGGTTCACATCAACGGAGAATTTGTCGACAGCTGCGCAGACTTCTGCTACTTGGGTAGCAACCTGTCCACAGATCTGTCTATGTCGACCGCGAGTTACGAGCTCGTGTGGTTGAAGTAACGTGCCTTATTCTCTTCCAAACGTTCTACCCGGCGTGGATGCTGTAGTCAGATCCTACTGTACGGCTTCACCCAGTGTATTAGCGCGGAGCCAGGAGACACACGACTGCGTAGAAACCTGCTGAAATGCTGAATCAGCTTTGTTGGCTAGCTGATGCACGTCGGATGGGCGATGTTCGTAGTCTAGAACATTCGGTATGCGGGCAACTGAAATCAGGTAAGGCAAACCCTGATGCTCAAAAGCAGAGACACCAGAATGCCGTGTGGGTGAGTCTTTCGCGTTGTAACATTGGTAGTAGATGTTGGGAAGACAGCGTAGAACTGGACGGCCTAGAGGAATGTGATTCGGAGAGGTGTCCGTGAGCAGTTATTGTGCTGCTGTG
>QNGE01004077.1:0-27101 GCA_008508345.1 Paragonimus westermani
TAAGCATTAGTATGAACCACTGATGTATTGTTGTCTATGATGCTGATGACGGCTGGTGGCAATTATCACGGGGACCGACATCGGGGGAAACCTGCGCATGTGCGTAGCTACTTGTAGCATGCGCTAAATTATCCCTGATTTTACTCACTCATCGTGCGCCCAATGTCAAATAAACCAGATCGGCGGAAGTGGGAGTGGAACCCTACGTAGTACAGGCGGCCAACGCAGTGTGGAGGTGAAGGTTAAACGCTTATCTTCAAGAAACAAAAACGAGCCTCTTTAAGAATAGCACCTAAGCTAGAAAATCTCATACAGAGAATGCAGAATAGGAAGAAACGGTAGCTAAAGCAAGAGTTAGCAGAGGAATTCAAGTATAGGAGCAGACAAAACTGCAACGTACAAAGGACAACGAATGCGAATAAAATTTGAGCGAGAAACTAAGCGAAGCCTTCGGGGTATAGGGTACTGGAAAAGCTGAGGAGAGCAGAAGTTAGCAGGCCACCATGGTCGGAGTTGGAAGAGTGGAGAGCGAACAGTTGCCTCACACTGAAGCAACAAAGGTGGGCAATAAGGTTACCTAGCAACCTGCTCGAGCTCAGCTTAAAATGCATAACAGTGTATAAATATGAAGTGAGTGAAATGATGGGATACAAACGCCGTCACGTCTCGATTGATGTTATGGGAACGCCGACATATTCGTGTAGGCACCACAACCAGAATGAACATGTAAGTAAATCACATATTATATGAACGTAAGTTCTTCAAGTAATCTATCAGTATTGACAACAAATGAAATAAAAACAGCGAAAGCAAGGGAAATCCAAGAGCAGATTGTCGAAGGTTTTCATGTACTCTTGTAACAAGAAAAAAACGCAGCCGAAAAAAACTGCAGAACACGGTTACCCGAATGTGGTGTTCCCTGGGAAGACTGCACTGTCGGAGGCACGGACGTCGTAGACAGAAGAGGATTATGACGACCAAAGAGTGACCCTAAACCTTCTGATGAACGAGACGTCACAGACCCACCACCACCAACCACAGTGGTCGTAGGTGTTGCAGTTCCGGCAGTTGTGGTTGAGGAATTACTGGCGTTCGGATGGTGTGCATTCATCGCGAAGTGAATCGGTGAGGAAGAAACAAACATGTTGAATGGTCCCATATCCAGACCACCGGCAACTGCAGCAGAGGTTGCAGCATTTGTCGCGGCAGAAACAAACGAAGCAATATGCTGAAGTAAACCCGGATACGAGGGAGACGTGCTTTCAGTGGCTGTCGTGGTTGTAGTCTGGAAATTGGACAAATCCGCATACAGTCAAACGAGAGAGCTCGGGATCGGTGAACTGAACTACTATCACGTAAACATACAATGAGTCTATATGTGACAGGTAAGAAGGAAACAACTTCAATTTCCACTGATTCTGAAACAGTTTTGGAGAGTATCGTTTAAAACGACGAAACACGCAGACCAATTTAACGCCACCTCACTGAAAGTCTTCACATGAACTCAAACTGTGCCATCGGTGACAGGAGATACCAGACCTAAGTCAACAACTTAGAACAATAACTCGACTCCGAATGGCACAACACTATGATGAGAACAATGAGGCACGAAAACCAAAATAAGTCAAATCAGACAACTAACCGTTCGGTCGTTGGCCAAAGTCGATGAAGTTGTGGTCTCTACCTGTTCACTAGTGGTCCGCGAGCGACCTTCGCTTTCAGCGTTAGTAAAACCGCGAGATTGTGGAGCACCCGATCTCACCGAAGCATCCGACTGGAGTACTTGCACGGCAGGGAACGGAACGCTAAATGATCCCAGATGCGCAGGAGTTCGGATATGATGTTCATGAGAGAAGTGGCGCGAGTTACACAACAGAAAAGGATCAATTAACCCGGACGTGAATGCAATAGGCTGAGTGGCAATCGAAGGAAGAACCGGATTGCTAACGCCAACCTCGACGACTGTCTGTGCCTCCGCAATCGGTGCGGATGATACTACCGGCGGAACTGAAATGACGGGAGGAGCAGACGTGACAGTGTGACCGGATTCCGATAAGACAGTTGTTGTGGGTGCCCCATGAGTTACTGGTATGTTGATCATATTAACAGAGATGATCGGGATATCAACTCGGCGAATAATCGCAGTACCACCGGTGGTCAACGGCATCGAACGAACCGAAGCGGGCGCTGCTGGCATACGCGAATGCTGTACTCCATTGCTAGTCATCGTGGGAGGAACAGCAGCTGAAACGATAGGGAAAGAAAATAATCTCGCATTTACACTGAGTGCAGCTAGGCCAGAAAACTCCCCGTTGCAACAAAACACAAAACGAATTGAGTGTCTTTAAGCTGTTCACAAGTGTCGAATAGGAATTTTGAAAATGGAGAAAACGAATCAAGAATTTTACTGCTGCTGACTTGCAGAACTGCCCACGGTTAAAGTAAAGTTGAAATACAACAAAAAGTTAAAGTTTCGGCCAATATACCACAGGGCGTTTGCTATAATGTGATGTGCTCAGGATGGGTCATTAGTCAGTCAACTGATCAGGCTGCACAAGCCGCAATGACTGGGTCACGTGCTATGCATGCCAGCTGAACGATAATCGCACTGGACATTATTTACTGCTACCACCAACAGTTGGTTAGAACCGAGGTGTGGCGAAGCAACGACGTGGATGCGTAACCCAACGGCCTTGAGTGTTCTGCTGAGTACAGTGCGTAGATGTCGCTTGCTCGGTTGTGACCTCATGCTCATTCAAATGACGGATTAGCAGCGCTGTCCAGGATGGCAACGTGCTGTAGTCCGCGCCGTTTGCACTCTCATCATTTTTGGATTGGCACAGCCTTGTTTGTCACGTTTGGCAATTTTTTTTAGGATACTACACTTCGCCGTTGTGAGATGAGCGATGGGGCTCCTTAGCCAAGTTCACACCATAACGATTGATATGCTAAGTTGCCTGTGAGCTGGATACACATGTCTATATTTAACAAGTAAAAAACCATAAGGAAAGGCAAATGTGTGAGCTGGATACCAAGCTGCCCAAACCCAGGCAACAGGTCGCTGCAGTGGCCGCGATCGGGTTCTAGGAATGCGCAATTGGCATAGTCCATACAACTGAACTAGCATCAACCTTAAAGGAATCACATCGCAAACAATCAAGGCAACTACTATACATGACTATCCATACTTTACACCCCTAGATACTGAACATCCGCACAAGGCCATGGGATAAAGTAGCAGTACAAGCCTATCACTAGCAGTGGTGTGTCGTACTCGTGAGTACTATGGCTCAATTAGGTGGCATCGATTAGGATGTTTGTCCAGGAAGTAGCCGATCAGCTAACAAGCAGAAATATTTAAGAAAAACGTAACAAAAACTGAAAATTGTGAGGACGATTCGACAACTTTACGAATATGGACCCGCTACAGACTCCAACGCAATGCCACGCAATTTTTTAACAAATGGTGTGAGTGGTCGCGAACTTCACTATCGAGTAGACGGCACTCACCAGACTTGCCCAGCAGTCCGTGATCACGTCACTGCCCGGTTGTTTTGCCATTTTTCCTAACCATCGACAGCCACAAAGTACAATGCGCGACGTAGCAGACGCTTCGTCGCCATAGCGAACAGGTGATCTGACCAGACTGCAAATTATTACTCTTACCATTGGTCACGAACTTGTACGTTTCTCAAATACTCCCAGAAGGGCCGTTGCGTTGCTCACATATCCAACCCATCTACTAACAACTACCTGGAGAAGACAGCTGTGGTAGTATACCGAGAATTAGTACGCAGACCCACTGGATGTGCAGAGTGGAAACAAGTGTACGCACGCACCAGATACATATATGTAATACGTACACAATAAGTACCCGGTGTTGGCTTTTTACACCTAATTATACATGTATATATATATATGCACCTCACGCGATTGTGTCGAGTTTCACAACTTGTGATAAGCGAAAACATCAGGATTTTTCAGCAGCGAAATATCTACAGGCTGCTTCGATGCAACTGTCCGAGAAGGCTTGCGCCAAATACAACTGGACCCCTATAAAAGTGCAGATAGACAAGCACACACTTATTGAAATAAATAACTGCACATGAACAGTTTGAATTGATTTGTGTAACACTTACAAACACCTGTCGCGGCACGCTGATCGCGGTTAACGTTCGAGGCGGACTGGCTGCGACGACTAAAAAACAACGATAAGATAAATATAGCAGTTTCGATCTACAAACCCAGTGACGAATTGAGAACGAGCGGTTTGTGGGATACAATGTAGCAGGTAAGAGTGAAAATAGTGTCATTATAAGCATACCTATGTACAAATACATATATTTACCTCTCACATTCACTTACTACTACCACATCTAAGAGAGCAACATTTCATCAAAATGTAAAGCTATAAGAGCACGCGTCACATATGACTATGACCAACATCCCTAAGTTTGTGAATCGGCTTTACACCCATTAGCCGTTGGCACATGCAAACAGTACATTTTGGCAACAGCAATTACTAACACATACCGATCTTGCGTTGATGATGGTACTCCTGTCTGATTAGAAAGTCGTGACTGAGCACCACTTGCAGGTACTCGGTGTCTGGTCGAGTCGATGAATTCAATGCTATCCCTCACACGAATAAGCTGACCGCCGCTGTCGGGAACGTGTAACATACGACGGGGATGAGGATTGCGCTGTGGTTGTTTACACTGTGATCTGTTAGTCTCGGCAGCATCCACACTTTCTTCTGTCAGCGTTGAACACTGTTCTGAAGTAACATTGTGTGCTGTGATACCATCAACTGGTGACGTGGTGGCAACGCCGGTTTGTGTATCGGACGTCACCGCCGACTCAGACATGGATATCACATTGAAATCCGATATAAGATGAAGCATATGTGCATGCAGATGAAGCAGTCGGCTAATCTGTGTGAAGAACTGGAAGAGAAAACGTTTCACTGAGATAGACGGGCTATCAAATTCGAAATAAGAAAAATTGGCGGTAACTGGTATGATGATAGGGCTTTTTATGGCAAAGACATTTACTGATGCAAACAGCATCTTCATTCTGACACCTGAAACGAATTTTTAATCTTCATCATCACGACTACAACAGTGCAGCAGACCAGTGCCCTGATCGAAACTTAGGCGTGACAGTGGAAATTAACGACAGCCAATTTAGTATAAATGCCTCGTCACTTAGAAAAACGGCATAAATTTGGCGTACCTGCAGGTGGAAAATCGTTCAAAGAAACTTGGGGAGGCTCAAGACCAACACTTAGGCTGTGATATGCACAGACACCCCGATAACATGCAAAATTAGATAATAGTAACTACAAGCATGGATGAAAACACTCTTATCAATGAGGAAACGCGATGCATGCTCAGTCCCGTTGCCACGATAAAACTGTTCATTAGATTTTAATCGACTCTCATTTGCCCTTTGGTTGCTTGTTTACAAAATGCGGGCATGTTAATTGTCTGAAGTTCGACAGCAATTTCAGAGTTAAGCTCTATACCTCTTTTTACAGCCTCATACTAGGATTCCTTGTACGGTAGCCGACCATTCGTGACCCACTGACGTACTGCCGGTGAAGAGGGAGGCAGCCAGACAATGAACATATCGCTAGGAGAGTGACAAAATGCTCGCCAAGCTACGATGTAGAGATGAGTTGGTTGCACGGTAAGGAATAAAACAGTGTCTACAATGACAATCCGAGTCTCCTATTACACAAACGGAATAAACTTGCGGACAACAGGCTGCGAGTGCAGACGAAAGCTGTGCCCAAACGCACTGCGACTTCGGATTCAATGAGCGAAAAGTCCGTAGTCAACAGATCTTGAAAGCCGATGAAAATGCGCTCTGAATAGTGATTCCTAAGGCGATAGCAAGAAAAGGCGCGCATCCAGGATAACATACAATGTTGGACATAACGAACATCTCCTGTCGTTCCTTCGATCAACATACTGTAATAGTGTTCTCGGTGGGTTTGGGGAGCCCCAGTCCAAGGAACGAATTCAACGTCCAATGGTCACAGACGACTTCATTTATCTACACCACTTCGTACCTTACGCCAGTCGGCCGTAGAATCGGTAGGCGACTAAGTAGCATTCTTTGTGTATTGCCTAACTCTATAAGCCTATTCATACGAATAGAAAGCAGACATCAATGGTGAAAGACTTGCAGATGATTCAGGTCTTCCACTCTTAGCAGTCAAGCTTCGCACCTGTAAAGTAGCACAGCTGTTCAATATATGCGATCCCTGCGTTTTAGAGAGCTGTGTTTGTGAGTACATATGTCCAAGAGAAGCGAATACCACTCTAGCATTCGAGGTAGGAGGTTCCATTTTGGTTCTTACGCTTCGGCCCTTTTAGATGTAACTTCGCAAGCAAACAAACAGACCGACAACCCCCATAATAATTTTCATTATCCCATATTGAAGCTACGTATTCATACTAGAAGCGTTGAAGCACTTTTCACTTTGAGATGGCAAAGCCAAGTTGACAGAGCACGACGGAGTATACAGCACTACACATCCTGCTTGAAAATTACCAAGCGGTAACATGTATTCGTCAGCACGGTCAAGTTTTACCGGTCTTCCATTGAGTAGGAGGTCCGCGCCAGCATTTTGTCGTAAAATACTCCCTTATTTCGTCTAGTTTAGGAATTGATAAATATAGAGGTACATGGCCTGAATGTGTGTCGCTCTGTTGGAGAGTTCATCAGAAAACTTAGTGTGAAATGAAGTAGAGTAATAAACTGTCAACAGCATGTTCACCTAAGTGTTTGGTAAAAACGTGTGTTTAGGCGACTCTAACAGTATAGATCGATCGACCGAATCAAACGCTCATTTGCAGTCAAGAAAAACAGTGACTGATGACCGGCGTCAAGTATGAAACTGCTCAGGAATTTGACGAAGAGTGGAAGGTTGGCCAACACATCAACATACACAGTAAAACCCTGTCTGTTCTCCTCCATCTGCTTACAGAGTTCCACCGAGTTTACGAGGTATAACGGAAAGCAGAACTCTAGTTAGAACTGGAGTCAAGCTAAACCGCCCAAGATTTTAGCAACAGCCCTTCTTGAATAGGGGCGCTCGTAGAGAACGTGCCATCTGCTCTGCTGAAAAGCTCCCTGACAGACGAAATCTTCAAGTCAGAAGTGAGGATAAGTATGAAGGGTATGCTAGTGTTCTATAACGCAAAAGTCGCTTACATTTCAACAACTTCCTCAGTAAGCCAAGCCTAACGACTGCTGATCAGACTAAGCCTCAGCCTCTGACGGATAACCCTACTAAATTTGCTATGGGAACGATCATGAGGAATATTCCGTTTAACGTCCAAGGGACCCTTCTGAGATCCGACATTGGCTTACCACACGAACCAGTGTGCCGCGTGTTACAATACCTGCTTCATGGGATACCTCAGATTTTGGCTTGGCATCTTTTAGAAACTTCTGGGCAAGAATTGCTAAGCTCGCATCCTAAGTTGGTTTGACAGTCATGCTTTGCGGTCGGCATAGACAGATTCTCAACAGAACCGTTTCAGTCGGTAGGGTCGTCGTCCAGACCAGCGCATGATCAAACTTACATAGGTGTTTCAATAGGAGCGGCGGTTGTGAATGAACTAACAAATGCGTGGTCTGTCTGATATCAGGTCTGATTCGGAGGATGCCAAATACAACAATGACACGCACGATGCTCAAAATCAGTGCTGGCTAAAAACCGTCCAAGCTTAGCGCAGCTGCCCACCATTATTCGGGTGGTTTGATGCTAGCCCAGACCTGGCACCTAAACGAGACTAGACCTCACCAAAGTGGCCGCTCCAGGTGACCATACTTCCAATCAAAATGATTATCAGAGTTATGTATTGACCTAACGTGACCGGCTGAATCTGAGCCGTGATACCGACATCTAAGTCGGTTGGGAGATTTTTGGCTTTTAGGGCTGACTTTAACAGAACGTGTGGACGGCAGACGGTCTACCTTTACGAATGCGGCTTTTGTAACGAGGACTGAACCTATTCCAGCCGGATCAACAGCCGCGACCGCAGATATCCGAAGATTACAACCAGCGTCAAGTCAACAGCGCGGATGCTGTCAGTTCGGTACAGTGGATTCTAATCGCTGACATGCAGCAAACGCCAACATTTAACGACTCTAGTGTCCATGTGAAAGCAGCCTGCTGACCTTCGTTTCGGAGTGCGGATGTTGGGAGCAACTATATTAATTTGCACCTGAGACCTAAGCTAGGGACGAGGAAGATCAGATCCTGAGTGGTAAGAGATGGGACTTACTGGGGCAGCGTTACTACGATTAGTTATGTGTGGTAGGGTCCACAGGGCAATTATTATAACTACGTTGAGAGGGGCTCCAAGAAAAAATCGAACAGAAAAGGACCGGCGTCCACAGAAGAATGTTTTCGTCTATCTACTCTAGTGTATGTAGCAGCCAGGGCGAACCGATTCACAGTGCGAAATGACTAAAGGAGTAAGGAATAATCGGTGTTGAGAATATTCAAAGTTATAAGTGGGCTAAGATACTGTCAGGGAAGGAAGAACGATTAGGGTTTTTCAACCGAGGCTTCTGGCTTAAAAACCGCACGGCAGCGGACGAGTGATGGTGTACGAGAGCCAGTTTGCCAATTCATTGGTAACGGCTATGAGCCTGATCGAAAGGTACTGCGGCTCAGACAGCCGCATGAAGATATAAAGAGGTTTGTGATAGAGCTAACATCATTTCTCCGGAAAAAGACGCAAACCTTCTTCAAAGCCCTAACCCGGAGGATCCACAGTGGTTTGTCAAACCACTGTCTATTGGCCCGGGTGGCATGAATGACTGTTACCACGATCCTCACATCGTCCATGGAAGTCTAATATGCCAGTAAGATGAGTAAACTGAGTTACGGTTAGTCTCGTTCGGATAAACTTTTTATTATTTAGCATGCTGACTGAAACGTAGAACTCATATTGGTTAACTAATCACAGAACAAACTAAGCCATGTTGTTTGTTGCAATGTGACCAGACACAATTGTGCATGATTGGGGAAGACCGAAACTGTCCACGAACGATCACGGAAAAAGAGGACATACGGTCCAGGAGTCGTTACATCTCAACAACTTATGCTCCAGGGCCGCTTATACTTCAGATGGAGGGTCCCGTCCCCCACACTGTCTAGTTGAGGCCAACTTAACTGTCCCTAGTACTGTTCAGCCAATCTGTCAATTCGGCACGATTGGCTGGTTATAAGTGAATTTTCTTTTTCACATGTGGTCTCGCTCACACCGATTCGACGACCAGCACACCGACGGATCAGGTAGAAAGCTTTCTGCTACTTCCACATGACTCATTTCTTCTCTTTCGACTGTGCAACCAATTGATGTACACGGTCAATGTGAAGGCTTTCGGTAAGCTCGTATTTAAGTCGGTGCATGTGATCGAAAGCAGACTTCAATAGTCAAATATCTGAGGGTGGTTCATGACTTTCACTCTGAGTGAATGAGGTCCCGTAGTCCTCTCATGCATGCTATCTTTAAATGTTGAGGAGATGCCTGTCTTCAGATGTGAGCTAGCTGTTCAGCTGTTCGCCGATCTTGAAATTTAGGTTGGAAACGTTTCATCACCAGTGCATGGTGGTTTGAACGTGGAGTTGGACATGGATATTTGTGAAGTCTGACGAGTGTATGTTCCTATATACGAAGATGAGTTAACCTTCTAACGGGAATTCCGTATGGATACTCCCGGTTGCTATTGCCCTGCTGGTTGAGATTCCGATTGGTTGTTACCGGTTTCTGAAATTTCGACTCGGAGTCTGACTGGTCACTCCCTGCTGGTGTTGGAAACTGATCTGAATTCCGATTAGCCGATCACTGATATTAGGATGTTCTGAGATGAAACTGTTTCAGTCGGAGGCGACAAGAGGCGAAGCTTTTACGGACAGATCCCACGAGAAGTGAATGTGGATCCAGCAAACAATATTAACAAAATTCCAAGAGTGGCAAGCAGTGAAGCTCAGGTTAACGAAAAGGGACCTTACATTGATGGTTGAGTTGAGGGAAATCAAAGATGATTGGTAGAAAGCAGTCATCCAAGAAATCAAGGACAGTGAGAGCAGCCTAGTGAGAGATGGCCCTGTGTACAACCAGTGGAACTGTGAGTGGGAACATTCCGTAGCAGTGCAACTTTGAAAGGGCACCTGCGTTTACTGGGAAATGTGCACGAAGAACGAACGCCGACGCATTCACAAACAAGTGACTCACACGATGGCGCCATTCATTTGGGGGTTCTGAAGTCCGCGAACCATCCGTAAGAGGTAAGGGCGACCCAGTTCTTTCCGACAATTGAGCGGTAGAGTCATCATCGCGAGATCGGAGGTGCTCTGGTAAATCCTCAACAGATTCGCTCGCTGGAGGCATAGTTGGACAGTTGAGAGATTCCTGCTGTGTATGGCTTTCGTTATTCAACATATTTTCCCACCGTTCCAAATAGGGTTCAGCCGACCTCCACAAACGACGATGTCGGGAAAGCATACCAGCGAGAGTGGATATGGGGAGATCGATGGCAGAATCACTGGCGCTTGACCGATCATCAGTGGATGGGTGAACTGGAGGAACGGTCACTGAATCGGATTCAGGGTCAACCGCCATGGGGGAATTTTCTAGAGCAGCTGAGTGAAGGTAAGCACATGGAATTTATGTCCTCGTGTCGTTAAGTAATCAGCATATTGTTGCACAATTTCACATGCGAACAAATCATGAAATAGTTAACAGCTAACATACTTCACAAGAGAAATAAAAGGCAGCTTATGATGGAGAATACATTTACAAAAATAGATCACCAAACAAACCGCAGGACGACTATATTTCATCACCATCATCAGCACAGCATCAACACGAGCCTGATCAAAAAGTGCGATGGCTCCTGCCGCCGCCGAGCTCCAGTGACGTGGAATGTCGTAGAAAACGTTACTAAGACGGTTGAAAATTAATATAAAAAGGACTAAGCGGAAGTATTTAAAATGCTATGGATGCAGGTATACTATTAATGAAGTTACCGGTTTCAGCACTTAGGAAATAACCTTAGCAGCGGTCGAATCATAGAGAACGAAACATAAGCTTGTATTTTCAAGGAAAGGGTGACGTGGGGACAGGTTTCTATAAGAGGTTCAGAGATTGTGCAAATGAGAGGACTATGAAGATACATGGAGAAGAAAATTAAACCCTTATAACAGAAGAACCAATTGAAGGTATATGACTATCGACGTCTGCGTCTGATCACCCCCATCGACTGAAATCGGCGGATAAGTAGCAAAAAAGTTAAAGATCACGTAGTTGGTAGCGAGTATCGAGCGAATTCCTTTGCCCCATCAATAAGTATGCACACAAGTAGATTGTTAAACGGTGCGTTGACAATAAAAACCTGGTCGCCTATCACACTAAACACGCCTATAACGAAACCATCAACATTATTGCATCTACATCTCGTCTATTGAACATGGTCTTTTTTAAAGTCTTCAATCACAAGCTTCGGGAATCACTACATGTAAACAGTGTTACGTTATGCCTCGAGTTGTTTTGGAACCCGTGGAGGGTACGACAGTATCGCCAACACAAATCAGTTCACACGTTTTGACTGAATATCGTTACGACCCCCTGAGAGAGGGAGGCAAGAACGGATAGGAAGACCGCGAGCAGTACCTCGATCACGAATGAAACGCAACGATATCGCAAACGATACGAATAATCGGAACGCAAGTACTCGGACCCAACACTCGCGACTTAGAACCTCCCAACAAGAAAGGAAAAAGACGGCCTTCAAACGAGCTTAATTTGCTGCTCAGCCCGAAGGCAAAACAGTGGCTCAAAACGGCTGTATTTATAGGCTTTCGATGGCCTAGGTCCTAGGACACTGAACGGGCCAATCAGAAGCAAGCGCGCGAACTCGAATCTTCCAGAATGTTGGCGGGCATTCGAGTTCTCAAAATCGAAGCATCTATTTCCCTTGGGAAATATAGCGAGTTGTTTTTGGGGGAAAAGTGCTTTTCCCAACAAATATACAGTAACCACGTGACTATAAAGCATTGTGACGAAAGCGGTCGTAAATCCACTGGCCGTCTCGAATAGGAAAGTCACTAACGTACTCACGGAACACCACCAGCAAGATGGGTGCGTTGGGCGCAATCAAACTCTGTTACATTTATTTCCTCTTCCTATATAACGGCCGCCATTGAGTTGCGAACTATCCGCTCTCCTTTTCACAAAAATAAGCCAGGATGGCCTTCTACACACCCATTGTTTCATCTCCGCTAACGCACTGTATGATAGGGCTTCTCTTTATCGGTGCATCTTGAAGTTTTCAACTTTGCTTCCCCTCAAACACTGCGTTGTTTTTCATCCCACACGATCGAGATCTTTATTCCTTCCTACGTTCATACCTGACCTGAACTGAATTATGGAAATAAAGAGTCAACAGTACGTCCACACACTTGCTCGGTACATCCATGCGTTCAAACGACTCTCAAAGCGAAGATAGACCCACCGAATCGAACGCAACGTAATAGTCAGGAAATGCAGCAATTGTCGGCCGGCGGTACACATGACGCTGCTTCAGAATTTGAAGAAGAGTAAAAATGTAATCCTTACACCCTAACCCACGACGAAGCCCTGTCTGTTCTTCCCTAATGTTTGCCCCCCGAGCTACACGGAGTCGAGGAAGTATAACGGATGTCAGAACCCTAGTAATGACTGGAGTCAAACTAGCTCCCCTATGGTTTCTGAAAGAGCCCCTGATACCAAGCACAGAGGGATAGTCTCCGTCGTCCACACACGTTGAAACGACTGAGTCAAAGTCTTCACTAACGCCTCCCCACCTACCTTCAAAAGTGCCGACACGAGGTCATCTGGGCCAGCAGCCTTACTACGTTTGAGAACCGAGATGCAATTGCGGAACTCAGTCTTAGAGGGTGGTTCCAAATCTACCGAACAGGGTGCTACATTGCAAGCTTGTGACGGAAACAGTAGAGGCAGGAGGCCAGCTAAATTGACCCCCAAAATGTTCCGCCTACCACCCTAACCTTCTGGACCTACTATAAATGAACGTGCCATCTATCTGGCTGACAGCTTCACGAATAGACGGTCATCTGGGACCAGTGGCACGGATAAGCTTGAAGAGTTTGCAGGTGTTCTCTGAAGCAAGAGCGGTCTTCGTCTTCTTAACATTTTCCACTAACCAAGCCTCACGATCAACCTACGAGTACCTCTCTTAGAATTGCTATGTGGACTACCAGGAAGAGTTTTTCGTCTAGGCCCTAACAACTTCAAGGATTTCTCAGAAATCCAATTCCAGTTCAACCCATGTACCCCCGTGCCACATGCTACAACACCTGATTCATAAATGGTCTGTGAGATTTGAGTCCAACAGCTATCAAAATATCTGAAGTAAGAACTACTAACACCGTTTTCTAAACCGGTTTGGTACTGATGTTTTATTGACGGTATAGACAGCTTCTCAATAGTTAGTCGCTGCTGTCGGTGGAGTGGTTGCCCAGCAAAAGTAAGAACGAAACGAGAACGTACCAACGCACGGTCTGAATCAAAGTACGTGCTCCAATGAGAACGACGGTCATGAACGGAACTCCGCCACCTATAACTAACCGCTATGTGGTCTATCTGAAACCAGGACTGATTCGAAGGAGGTGGGCGCCAAATACGGCAATGACGTGCACGATGTCTAAAGCCAGCGTTGGCTAAAAGTAGTTTATGCTCAGCGCACAGCTGCAACAACCGCCCACCATTATCTGAACGATGTGATCGTATCTCAAACCTGCCACATAAACGACACTCAGCCTCAATAAAGCAGCCGACCTGGGCATTAATACTTCCGACCACAATGACTATATCAGAAGCACGTATCGACCGAAGGAGAGTGGTCAGATCCGAGTAAAACGCCTTCTCGACGCCAACGTTACTACGTTTAGCTAGAGCGTGAACAGAAAGAAAATGGAAAGATTTGCGAAGGTCTTGTGTTTAGAGCTGGCCCTGACAGAAGTTGGCAAGTGGACGGCACAAAGTCTATTGTTAACAGGAATCCAATTTACTAATGCGGCTGAGGCCGTCGTGTTGAGCACTATATCTACCCCAGCCTGACAGATAAAGGCGGTCGTGGAGTCACCCGAAATGTATGGTCAGTACCAGGTAGACAATGTGGGTGCTGTTAGTTCCATACGTCAACTACTGTCCTGGATGCTAATCTTCGAGATACAACAGATACCGACATGCAACGAGTCTAACGTTCATGTGAGAGCGGCCTGCTGGCCTATCTGTTCTAGCGTGCGAACAGTGAAAGCACTTATATTAACTCGCATTCTGGGTCTAAACAAGGGACGAGAAACCTGGGACTGTACGGTAAGCGATTGCACATACCCGTACAATGTTACTATGATTAGCTATATTTACTGTGGGAACTGCGAAGTGATCACCAGAAACAGGAGTCTGGGGGGCTTGAGAGTTAAATTTAATAGAACAGTGCGGGAGCGGCCAGCAGTAGCGTGCTTTCACCTACCCGCCCTGCTGTATACCGAGAATACGGTGATTTGGTTTGTACTGCGGGACGGTCGATGCTGCATGGAATTACGGTTGTGTGGGCTGAAATACTGCCAGGACGCCCAGACCTTGATCAGAGAACGACTAGGATTCTCAACCAGACTGGCTCAAAAGCCTGTGTCGCAAGGCAGCGGGTGGGTGGCAATGTACCAACACTGATACTTTCCTCCGAAAAAAATGCTCACCTTCTAACTCCCAGCGTAGAGGAACGAGAGACTGTGGTTTATTACACCTTCGCCTATCGACCTGCCTGGTATGAGTGACTGTTGGTGTGGCGGCCACAACGCCCAGTTTGGTTCAAGAGGTCACCGAGATGCGCAAGCCGCCACATCGCGTCAAGGCCCATCCAATCTGGGTAAATTAGCGAATTAGCCAACACCAAGCGGAGTGATCATGTAAGCAATACGGCCGCCCGCCGGTGCGCATTCCGGAAAGCTCGGGATGTACGGTCAATTGATCAACCGACCGCGCTGCACAGCCCGCGATGATTGGGTCACGTACTTCGTACACCGACTGAGGGCTTATCGTATCGAACGCTATATGGTGAGGCTACCAACAGTTAGCCGACAGTGTGATCGTAAGGCAACAACGTGATCCTGGAATATGAAGACCTCGAATGGGGTCACTGAATAAAGTGATTAGGAGTTGCAAGAAGACTGGGGTTCTAATGACCACTCAAGTCGTTGGGTATAAATGTAATCTGAGATGGCAGTGTGCCGCAGTCAACGGCTTACCTCTATTCATGCCAGTTCTAGCCCTCCCAGTGAGTCTTTCCTCATCAATTTTCATCTTCCAAATTATTCCATGTTAACGCTGTAGTGAGCGGCGGCCTATGTGGGAATGAACGAACGGATTTTCGATTCTTTGAAACGTATTTCGGAGGTTGTTTTCGTCAGGTGAGCGATTTTAACTCCCGACTACTAAAAAATGCACTCCGCTGCTTGCAGGATTCCGCCTACGTTGAGCAAGGTGACGACTATGTCCTCTGTGTAGTTACAGACAGCACTCAGCCTGGCTCTGAAGCACGCGCGTACGAATGATCGATGGTAGTCGGTTGACATGCATAGCTTGTAGTTTGGACGTGCTGCAGCGGGTGGTAATGGTTAGAAATACTTACGGACATACATGCACGTTGACCCAGAAGTGTGGACACGGGTACGAAATCTGGGGATATATTGCACTTCTAGTTCGTTCATTTGCAGTCACCAATACACATTGATTCCCAGCCTAACGCCACCTTTCAAATGCTGAAACGTTTATGCAGACGAGTGTCAACAGTCAGGTGCTATCGATCGCAGACTAAAATTGCTGAAACTTTGGAACGACGGCGCCGAGCAACATAACCCAAAATACATACACTCTCATGCCGGCTAGCCTGGCTACGATTACAGCGGTGTGTTATGCGCGTTCGCCCACCCGACCTGGTTAGGTGACCCGTTCGTTGGGTAAGCCCTTTGGTTCTGTCTGGGTCCACACTTCTGGGACAACCTGTACAGATATGACCTGTTTTCAAGGGACGTTCCTCATTTGTCTAACAATTGATCTAAGGTATATGAGCTGAAAGGTGACAAACCAACGAAAAGGTACGCTTTGTTATCGAATCTGTAGACTTGTCTCTTGCCAACGGGATACACCGTGGGAATTCAATGTAAAGAGCGGTGGAGGGGAAAAGAAAAATCACAACTCACCTGTTTGCTGTGAAGATATTGCAGATATATCCAGCGGCGGCGGTTCAGAACCGTTACTGAGAGAATTTGGAAAATTCGAACCGTTGGTGGCATCGTGACAATCAGCTGCAACTGCAGTGGGTGCTGTGCTATCTGAAGTTCCGGAACCGGAATCGGTGGAGTTAACCAACTGTGGCGATGCAGGGTGACGGGCAATTCTTCGAAGCAAGTGGGTTGCTTCCTGATGTAGTCTACTAAAAGCATTCTCACGAGCATGTAAAGCAGAAGACCGGGTATGCGACGAGCCAGACTGCTCGTTGCTGTTGTGTAGAGGCACACTAAAATTATGAAGCAGAACATAGTAGACGATCCACAATAGTGGAAAAGTAACAAAGAGAAGATTGCACTATCAATCTACTTCTGGGCAACATGTTTTGGTGAGTACATAGAGATACGGGCAACAGACATTTTCATGTTGCAAATTCACCTTAAGCATGCTTACGTTCTAAACAGAAGTGTTCAGTTTAGGCGGAAAAGGAACAACACTGCAAGGATAGAGCATTAGACCTAAACAGCTGCCGCACTTAGCCACAGTCGTGCAAACCACAGTAGGCACCGACTACATGTCACCAAACAAGTTTCCAGGCCTGTGTCGAGTGGTGGTGTTCGTGGGATAGTCACCACACTGTGCTGCTGGCGTGGTCGGAATAGTTCTGTACACAGGAAACCCGACTGTCAATGTATTTCGACAGCCGTGGTTAGACTAAATTAAGAGTAGTCCAAATGTCGAGGTAGGGACAGTTCAGCTAACACTGTGACCAAAGGCTCGTGATCCTGAGAGATGGGAACCCGGCGTCAGATACGAAGTCTACTCATTTCATTATTCAGGTGGCCTATCAAAATGTTGGAGCAATCCGGATAAGTACGAGAGGTGAACTGACAACAGTTAACGGGAGTGACGCCGAGAGCCGACGTTAGCAACGTATATGGATCCCATTTCTTGCTCCGGGTAACTGGATGAATCAGTGGTTATAGCTGGACGAAGAAGTCAGACCTTACCGAACATTTCAAAAATTCGCTCCCTCCCATGGTCGCCACGTTTGGTAGATATACTTACCGACAAACCTGGGAATCTCACGGCAGCGAGACTTAAGAAGTAACCAATGAATCTCAACATTCTTAAAGAGGCCCCAAGAACGGCGCCAGGATATTCGTGTAAACCACACCAAACTAATGAACAGGAGGTCAGTCGATCAGTACAGCCGTTGGCATCAGGTGGTATTGAACTTGACTTCCGTTCTAAATAAAAATGCTAACTTTCTATCGTTAACTCTTTCTGAAGAGGGGGACGGGAGTTATTGGCATAATGGGTGCACAACAAAACATGGGTAGTTCAGAATAGCACTTACTGAACATTCCGAGTGAAGTCACCTAGTCCGTTAAAAATTCCCGTAGTTATATCTTGGATCGCCTGTTGCATGTCAATCCCTCCCCACGGCACATTGCTAAAGGTGGAATTGGTTCCCGCTGAATTGGTTACAGATACAGGTTCTGGTCGAGGTTCCCGCTGCGCAGATGGTGGGGGCCGAGGAACCAAATGAACGACCTTATTCTGTACTCCTAGTAAGGAGAAACAGGTCTCAATGAGCCAAGCCGCTGAAAGCGACATTTACAAGATTTAGGATGGTCTAGGCAATATGCGGGTTAAACGCCGTTAATACGAAAGCCCGAATGGAAAGAGAAACACATCCGGACAGCACAAACAACAAATGCATTTAAATATACTGGCGAAAGTGACGTGAGCGGCGACTCAGCTATAACAACGAAAAACACCTCTTACAGAGAGGTGGACTATACAACGGCCGTTTAATGAGGATAGGTAAGTAATTACAGCAGGCAGTTGGACATAACTAAAAATAGCAAGTGTCGGCGTCCAGGTAGTTTTCGGTCCAAGTGTATGCACCATATTTTGTTCACAGCCTTGCTCCTATGATAACTCTGCAATGACCCAGTGCGCAAAAGCTCGAACCAAAGCTATGCAATGTGCCGTCTGAAAATTCACGAACACTGATACCGCAGTGTGATACGGTAGGACATTCAGAACATACTGTTCAGCGAGCTAGAAAAATATAACGTGATAATCACTATTGACCTGGGGAGCATTACTGGATATGCCATCAACGAGCACTCAAATTCTACAATGGGGCAAAAACGTCAGAAATGTACGTGGTAGTAACAATCAGAAAAGGGACATCAGAACAGGTAACACAGATTTCACCGAATTACTGGTGGAGGGATAACATAGATGTCACATGTCATGGTCCACCCATTTCTGACTGAAGGAATGGAATGAAAATCTAAACGGTGGTGAAATCGTAATCTAAACAAGTCCAGTCGTAAAGTAAACGACGGGACATATGTGACCTCACATACGTTAACACCGATTGTTTTTCGTTTTCTTGAACGCTTGTTTTATGGCACGAATAGCTTAACTAGTATAAGACTTGACACAAGATTGCATAACATCGAACGAACACACTGAAGTTGGCTAATGGAAACAAGTTATAGACCACAGCTGCCTGGAGTCCGAAGATTTTGATCAAACGAATTCCGAAGCAAGCGCCATCATCGCCGATTCTGTGCCACAACTCGCAGTCTCTAGTCATGTGTTCCTGATCCCTAAGTCTACAACCGGCAACACTTGTCCGGTCGACTCAGGTATGACGCGTCAGCTGTTTCATGCCCTAGTATCGGGTCAATGTCTAGTTACCGCGCTAAGGTATAGCCCATCCGAATTTTGAAAACAGTCCGGCGAGTCAAGCGATGACATGAAATAAATGTCTGAGTCAACCAAACCGTTGACGAGATGACCAGATTTCTACAAAACATCCGTTGTCTGATGGTTTCGTTGATTGCAGGGTGGTTCCAGCAGACACGAGCAAGCCGTGACTTTTCGACAAAGACAGACAGTGAACACTTTCTGTTAGAGAAGGCGAAGTTTCATCACCACAAAATGACAATGCAAGAATGTGAGGGCACATTTCTCGATAGATAAGTACATATCATCTTGTCGTCGTCAGTGCCGTATGCTATTGTGGGCAATTCTGACATTTCAAACGAGACGGCTGATCGAGTCGCTTGCATTCTCAACAGGCGTCAACAGACGCGACGACTGTGCCGCATCTTGAAGAAGCGAAACACTTTCCAAACTGTCTTGAGCACCCTCAGGTGTCTGGGTAGTCGCAAGTTACAGCAGTGACATCAGCACAGCCCAAATCACAAAGCCCGTCGTTAGAGATTCGACACCGCAGGAAAAACCGCCCGACGATACTTCAGAAATAGCAGTTATGGGCAAGTGACAGTGATAGCGAATGAAACTGTCGAACACCGCCGGCAATCGAAAACGGGTGACAGCCACAGCAAAACTCACATTAAGAAACAGCAACAGGCGTAACACCGAACAACTACAGACAAATAGTTTGTGTATTAGAGTACATTAGATACAGCGAACTGATAAGCAGTTTCGCAATGGCTTAGAGTAGAGGTATGTCGAGTGGACTAGTACAATAATAGTGCTTCAAAACTAACATCAAGTCAGACGCAGAGGACTGTTAAACACACCCTGAACCAAATATGACGTAAAATAAGGTGGTCTACTTTTCCCATTCCCGGCTAACTTCGTTGTTTCCAGATAACAACATCCGTAACGAAGGAAGTCCCACCTACCACTGTAATCAACGTAGGTCAGTAATCGTAATAAGCGACTATGTCAACGAAACAGCAGCTCTTTCTTCTACCTAATGACCGATCACGTCGAGTAACGGTGCCCGAAAGTTGGATAACTCAGCCAGCCAATACAAACCGTGCCCTAAGTGTTCGAGAAATTGGGCGCACGTCGCTTCCGGAATACACGCTGGCGAACAGCTGCATTGCCCACGTGACCATCCCATTTGACACCTGACAGCACCGTACAGACATACGTAAAGAGCGATCAATGAAACGAGCTTAGTTCGTACAGAGTATGTAAGCGTCTGTGACTGGGTGCATGATTCCACTGAGAGCAAGACTGCGGAACCTCGTGCAATCGACCTGTTCCTTCCTCTTCATTTAGCGGTTGGTAGAAAGTTGTTGAAATTATACATCATCAAAACACAATTTTGCACTGAGGATAAAAAAAATCTGACACACTGTCTTCAGCAGAGCTAACGGGTAGTACGCGGCGTTCTCAGTAAATTTCAACCTGTTGGTGTCAGCATCCGTCCAGTGTTCACGGAATGGCGAACTGTTAAGGTACGGCTTAAAAATACTTCGGGACGGATCCTGTTTGCCGTGGGGAAGCTCGTATGAATGTACAGTTTCCGGTACAAGGCGCCCTGAGTCAGAAATTGTCCAGTTTCTTGAATCAGTGAGCTTTCAAGGGCGCCCTGCTGTGGCGATAAGAAGTTCTCCACTTCCGGGCAAATGCTTAGTTCAAGTTGATAGTGCCGTCAGAACACCGGCTCACAACCACCGCCGAAATACACGTTTATCTCCTCGATTCGAAAAGGTTTTGCGGAACATTGACGAACGCCCAAGACTTTGATAGGTTTACCAACATTCATCGAGTTGTGGATATCCACTCTCTTAGGACTGGTGAATGCCTTTAATCACTCTGGAGGAACGCCAGAGCAGATACCGATACTTCTACCTATCAGGGGAGTGATCTCCGACACACACATATGTATAGAAAATACAGCTCACCACAGTCAATAAGACGACTGTCATCTTGTAACGCTCGTCCTTGAAATATCAGACGTTGCTGAGCCACTGGTATTTCCTATCGGCAGTTAGCACAATTTGAAAAGTAAACTCACGAGTTTAGCTTCAACTTCCACCTTGAAATCCTCTACTTTGATCTAGAACGATACTAAAACAAAAAATGAAAACCCCCCACCTCATCGTCAACAGTAAAAATCGAGTTCCGACCATCCAAAGTCTTTATCGTGACATCGAACATGACTACTGCCCGCCGAGCCGCCCCTGTAAAACGACTGCAGCAACCTATTAATTTAAACAAATACTTCCAGCATAACTCCAGCGAACTTGTACCTTCTTCGGTCGGGAAGCTCCAGGGGTTCTAGATAATGATATTTCTTCGAATTCATTACTAGTCCAGTTTGTACAGTGAGGCGAATGACCATCATAACCATTAGCTGTCTTGTCGAGTTTGGCCATTAACAAACGGATATGAAGCTGGATGCGAGCGGTACCCACAATCAGTCAGTAAGGTTGTTCCGACATTCGGAAAGCGTCTGCTGGACTCAAGATCAATCACCGGGTCTTGCAACACGTACAAAGGACAGGTGAGACTTACGAATCTAATTGTCTCTACTAAATGAGGGTTTTTAAAGTTGCAGGTAACGCCAACTGAAGGAAGTTCGTTTCAGTGAATAATGACTGTATTGAGGAAGAACTGCTGTCTAAGAGGGGTTTCGAAGAGTAAACTTGTAGGCCTTCTTGAATTCCCTTCTTTAGTCATCATCCATTCCGATGAAGAACTGTTTCAAATTGCCCCCGCTAAGGACGAAGTCCGTACGACTGAAGTCACCGTAGACCCGTCTAAATTTAGATGGGTACTCCTCAACAATTTCGAGGTTTACGCATCACAAGCCAATGACCTGTTTCATTGAGCACCCAAAACAGTGTCTCGCCATAAACCGACAAATAAAACAGTATAAGTATGTAAGATATCCGCACCAAATGTAGTACGAATGAAGTTGAATAGGTTGGGCGTCGTGTTTAACATGTTATTGATATACAGATTGGGAATAACACAACGTTTCGAGCAAGTTGTAATACTCTACGTTTCAACCACCTCGGGTGGCCTTCCTCAGGAGTGTTGTAATCGATTACAACACTCCTGAGGAAGGCCACCCGAGGTGGTTGAAACGTAGAGTATTACAACTTGCTCGAAACGTTGTGTTATTCCCAATCTGTATATCAACAGTATAAGTATAATCAAACAGTAATCTTGAGAGGACCTCCTTGAGCATTTGAAGCGTATGAACGTCATTGATGAAAGTAGTCCGTTTGCTCATCATTAGGCTAACAATCCTATTTTTGCCACTATCTTTTGACGAAGAATGAAAGGTAAGTTGGACGACGTCACGATATCTAGGCCTATTATCATATCGACTTTCATGATGCCCACTGACTTGGGCGCGCTGTTAATGGAGAAATCATTGCTGTTGCAATTATCCAGTGAGAGGTTAGACTCGTAGTATATAGCCAGATATTAATCGCGTCTACGTCAGTCTGTGGTGCACTGAGATCATTGACACCCCAGGTTTTCAGGTCGTCAGCGCATAAAACGGCGTGTTGACAGTATATTTCCTGAAATAGCGTCGACTCCGATAAGAAACAAAGGCCGAGTAGTAAACATTCAGGTAAACACATGGAAGTCATAAAAACAACGAAATGCCTGAGCCTAACCTTGCTCCAGTGGTACTGTCATCCAAGAAGGAGTACGCCCGTCAGGAAACCTCTCCGTGGGAGTCGCACATTCTCTTTCGGCGTCCTAAAGGACTATGTGCAGCGCGGTGCATGTGACAACAACTGTCTTCAGTTTGACCTCGGCAGAGCTTTTCTGCGAGGCGCAGGTTTTCACAATTTTGGTGGTAAAACTAGTTCGGGGGCCGGAATCCATATTACTCCCCATCAAATATGGCAGGTTATACATTCCATTGTCTGGTAGAACATCTCCCGGGTTATCAGAAGATGGCAGTAGGCTCTTTAGGGGAGGACTGGTTGTGTTTAAAGTGCCAGAATTTGGGAAAACGAAATGGGACTTTGCAGTTCGACGTTTGTGAAAATGACCACATCACTGCAGTTGTGCAGCTTGCCGGTATGCTACCTCCGTTTCGAAATGCATTCGGAGCGGTCATTTGGGTGAGAAAAAATATTTTTCACATGGTTGTGGAGTTTTTGGCACAAATATGCAAGTTGTATAGCTTACAGAATAGGACTGTATAGCCTCCGGTCAAATCTTGTTCAGAATTCAGTATTTTTTATTTCTGACGTGTTGCTCGAAGATTGTTCGGTCGGTAGAGTAGTCAGTTTATCGGTTCTGAAAGTTGAGATCTGGTGAACAATCCGGTTAAATCGCTCAAAAATGCTATGACGCCCAAAGGCTGCAAAGGACTTGCTAGAGGAGAAGCGAGTCTCATAGCTCGATGATAATGGCTTTAGCCCCAGCCTTGATGGCCGATGTCTCCCAGCGTTGAGACCAGGCTTGGCAATAATGTCGGTGTTCAGTCGCTAAGCCAAAGGGGAAGCACTTAACCGGAGGCTTGGAATTGTTGGAAACTTTAATGCAAGCTAAAAACACAAATGCTTGTAGCTAGGTATCGATTTGGGGTCAGGACTCAACTAGAAAGTGTTTCGCTGAACCAGAGAGCTCTGTAGGCTCGTATGTGGCCCCACGTTTCGTCACGTTCCCTAAATAAACTGCATCGTTGATCTTTATCCATACACCAGCCAATGAATCCGTTCCCCCTACTCTTAGTCAGTCTGAGCCATTTAAATTTTCGAGTGTCGAAGTTAGACTTTTCCCTTTCATGTTCTTTCTCGGGTGACCTGGAATTCCCACTATCTCTCGGTTAGCGAACAGACATTTTGCTCCGAACCAACCAGTGGCCACTCGTTTGAACGAGGTCTGTTCCTTTTTATGGTCCCCCACTAGTGAGTGGTAATTACCTGTCGATATTGTTGTGCGAGTACACTCTTCGCTCAGTTTCTAAGGAGTTTATGCATTCGTGTTGGGAAATTTAATTTTCTTGCAAACTGATTCAGTCGGTATCGTTTTAAATCCAGTTTTTACGAGCGGCTTCTCATTGACCACTTAGGAAGATGTATTATCTACCCTGCTACTGGATATTGAGAAAAACATTTTTTGGATCAGCCGATGATGCTTACCTCGGTGTGAACTTGGATCGCTAGTGAACAATTCAAATGCGATGGCGGCAAGAAGCAGATTCAGTCATACTGCACAGAATAGATGTGGTGTTCGTGATAAAATACCTCCGGGTGTAACTACAGAGCGAGAGCCAGAGGAGGGAATAATAGACTGAGTTTGGCTTCTACAAATTGTGCCCATGAAATTTCGCCTATTCGGACTTGTACACATTCTTCAGGGATGTCCTGAGTTCGTCAAGATCGGTGTGTCCAATAGGTGGTCTGGTGCACGCCGACTGGGCGAGTGCTCGGCGCGCCTTAGTATGTCACTTAGGACTGGATTGTCGAGCAAAAGTCTTCCGTGGTGAGGACGGTTGCCCAGGTTGCCCCACCGTTTGCTGCACAGCCATAGAGACAAAGGACACAACAACCCTCATGCGATAACCGTGAAGTCTGTAACACAGCGTGTCTTGTAACATGTGCGTACGGCTTGGGGTAGCTCTGGTGTGTAGAAGCTCCAAAAGGCTTTGCCGGAACTTACGTCTTATTTGACAACGGTTCAGACTATCCCACTATTGAACGGTCGATGGACATCAAATTGCAACTGTTCAATCGTGCCTGACGATCACAACAGTTGGTGGTGCACGTTAGGTGTGTTAAAGCGGAGCTCAAGTTTCTTCCGCTGTGCACGGTTGAGGCTATTGAGGTGGAAAAGGCGTACACTGCAAAAGATTTGTCGTTTTGGCCTGGATCTCCTTTGAGGGATGAGGTTGAATATTGCCAGCACTTGACAAGAGTTGAGTTCCGAGAGATCAACCAAGGAAAGGTTGGTATGCTGATTGGATATGATGTCTCAGAAACACATTAGGTAATTTATCAGGGGCAGTGGACAGAAACAGCCCTATTTGATCGAACATTTACAGGCCTGGATGATCTGTGGTCCACTGAGTGGATGTGCTGAGTCACACGCTTCCCTTAACTGCACCTTTCATGGAGATTCCTCTGCTGTGGGACATCTCAGATTTCCGCACATCCAAGGGTTTAATAGTGCTGCAAACCGTGCAGAATCCTACGCCCAGGAAGGTAAGCTGGCCCTAGCAAGCGTTGAGAATCATGATGGTCTGTCCAAAAGTCACTTCAAGGACGTTTACAGTGGAAATTTGTGAAGGTTTTTTCACCTCCCGGTCTAGGATTGTATACAAAACATCTGAAATTTCGCGAAACCATTTGTTACTTGATGAAGAACTACTTTTGAGATATACTGTCCTAATACAGTCCCACCTTACTAGAGGGTAGATCAAACGTACACCTCTGGATGTCGAACCTGATGGGTTTGCCAGAAGATGGTATGTGCGAAATCGCCTTGTATTCAACCCTAAGAAACCTGGTAAACTTCCTGTGGTATTTTACAGCGTAACAAGATATTGTGCCACACCTTTGAAAGGTTAGTTATTACAGGGGTCATACCCCATCTCTCGACCTTTAGTTGTGCTCCCGAAGTTTAAAGATTGCCTGTATGCGGTTGCAGCAGATACAGAGAAGATTCTTTGCAAGTTCGTGTGCCCCAAGCGGACCATGACGCCCTGAGTGCACATTGGTGGCCTCAATTTGGCCTCACAATGAACCCAAAGAATATCAAGTGATAGTACATCCATTTGGAGCCTCCATACCTTTATTTTGCGTGAATTTTGCCTTGAGAAAAAAGGATGAAATGTTTATGCAAATGTATGGGGAGAGCGGGGTTCAACCGACCATACGGCATTTTACGTTGACGACTAACTATAATCCTTGCCACATGCATCCTCGACAGACAACCTTGTCCAGAGTTTAACGTCGTTACTGTCTGCAGGAAGATTTCGCCAACTCAAATATTTGTCTAGTGGCCATGAAGTACTCGATAGTGGTGCACTGTGGGTTGAACGGAAATTAGTGGCGACAATTTACGATCTGAATATACGTTAGGTGGCAAGTGAGATGCCGAAGCCCGTCAACTCGTTTTAAGCTTTAACGTGCTCGTAAAATCAGCCACAAGGAGAGGTATCTTGTCCACCATCTTTAGCTTGTATGACTCCTGGTGTATCGTAACTCAGAAGCAAGGCAGGGGTAATGAACGTACACTAGTATGTAAGCAATCGGCCCAGTAGGCGTACACAAAGGACATTATATCAGTGAACGAGTTAGAATTAAACCAATCAGATTCGCGATGTATCACACGAACGTCAGTAGCCAATCAGGTACGAGGTGACCGTTGTGGTCTTGTAATGGACGTACGAACACATCACTCCCTTTCGGCCAGCTTCGAATTTGACGTAGATAAAACGGCCGACCGATTTCAGAGCCCATGATGAGCGACGAGCATTTGACGGGTTTGCAACGGTTTGCTTCGTATGTGGAGGTAAACTGACTGTCCGGTTAATCGTCCGGTAAATAACTGACAATGATTGACTTTCTTGTTGTTATACAACTCATATATACAGGGTCCGAGGGTAAGTTTTATGGAAATTAGAGATGAAAGACTTGTTTGCCCTTTGTTGTGTGACTGATTCTCCAGACGGACGAATGTTCCGGGTGCCAGAGTTTTTGCTGCATCATCAGCGGTGGAGGTGTATGGAATGGAATAGAAGCGCGTATCTCAAAGGCTAGGACGGTATTTGCTAACTTGAGGCATCTCTGGCGACAAAGGTATATTTCTCTGAAGCTTAAAGGTCGTGTATATAAGACAACGGTGGGGGCCGTATTACTTTACGGCAGCGAAACCTGGCCGCTCAGGGTAGAAGACGTGAACCGTCTTCAAGTATTTGACCACCGATGTCTGCGTTCAATCGCTCGTATCGGGTGGCATCAGCGCGTAAGTAACGAGGAGGTTAGGAAGCGGGTGTTTGGTAGTGATTGTCAG
>QNGE01004077.1:27716-68886 GCA_008508345.1 Paragonimus westermani
TGTCTGTGAAGTGAGTGCATTTAATGACGCGTGGCAGTGAAAGCCTTAAGGAAGCTGTCTCGCTGATGACGCCTTACTCTCACTTGCAGCTCGGTTGTGTTGTTTGCAAGGTGTAGGCACCTTGATGCTGAATGTTTGAATATGGACGTAGTCATTTTCAGTAGTTAGGTCCCTTCCCGTCCCCTTCTTTTTCCTTCTCTCTTTTTATATATGGTTTTCTTTTTCTTCATGGTTGTGTGGCAGTTAAGCATTAGTGTTAACCACCGATGTATTGCTGTCTATGATGATGATGATGATGATGATGAGAGCAGTCACCGGAGGATGCGGCACTACTGACGTTAATGGCTGGGGCGGAACGAATACTCAACGATCCCCCGATCGTACCACTTATGCGTGATGAGGTTGATTCTGCCTCTTTGTTACCCAGTGGTTTGTTAGTTCTTACTGAAAGTTGCACGATGGAAACAGGCCAGTTGTCCAGCATCGGTATTTTGGAAAAGTTGGATGTTTTATCACTCCTCAAGCTTCATGAGCGTGGATAAGTCAATGACGCAACTTTCAGGTGGACTGTGTCTTGCTAATGACACTTATCAGCCTTGGTGTTCGGTGCTTCCCCGGTTCAAACGGATCAGTCCGTGCTGTATGTGTGGAAACCAACACAAGGATTTTGAGGCGTGTTGTGCGCCGCCTATCTTTCCTGGCGGGCATTCCGAATGAAGGGCCCCGTAAGTAGAGCGATGACGTTCTATGTACAAATCACGCGGTAAGTCCATCACCACTGCGAGGTAGGTCATCTAAAGCTTACTATCGGAGCGGCTGCTGGACGCTTCGGGCGCATCGGAGATGGAGGGTAGGAGGCATGGAGTGCAGCTTACCTTTTCAACAGTTCCTTTGGCGCATGGCAGCAGTCAGAAAAAATTGATGCGAAAGCAATATCAATTTTTTTTCAGGGCTCCTGGTGGCACCAGTGTCGTTCACAGGGCGTGAATGTTCGGAAAGTATTTTGCCCGGCAGCCTTTCGTGCGGTCGGCGGGTCTGCCGAACAACATTCACATACGTTTATGATGCCTAAAACTTCTATTCAGCCTCTTTGTACACAAACCCTTCTTAACTGTGCAACTTAGCCGTACTCGCTCACTCGTACATATTGTACTTGTTTGCCTTTATTTGGCAGGCTCCACCAGAGGTGAACTTCTCCAGTTCTTTTTGCTCTTATAAAGAGAGCACGTGTATTCATTTGGTAGTGTTTCTTCAACGGTAAGCAATCGATTTATTGTTTACGGCACATTTTCACTGGTGATACCGGCGATCACAGTCGGGAGATACGGCCGGTAATTGTATACATTTTGTTGCTCACAAAATAGCACTAAAGAGCTTTTGATCTTATCTTGTTTTGCATTCAGTCATCTTCATTTCTGTGCGCGTCGCTCGAAGGTGATCGGTCGAAACACTCGCCTGAAGAGCCACCGTCAAAAGTGAAACGAATGTAGGTTGTTTCGCCGTCTACGAAGTTACGTAAACTACCGGCAAACGTGACCTGTGAGCCAACATTCGCGAAAGTCCCAAGGGACTAAGCCGAACCGGGTAAGAAGAAAACCGGAGATTGGGGTTACAAATGGCTGCACCCACTATCAGAGTTGGACGGAACTGAGCCATAATGTGGGGCATTGCACCGTCAATGCGACCAATGCCCTATAGCACTTAAAACTACGAATACTGCCGGCCAGACCTCTTAGACACGACTGGATCGCGACATCGCCGCTCATGTTTTTGGCTAGCTAATTACGCTGATCGCACTCGAAGAAGACCTAACCGCGGGAATTACCGTCCGAGCAGTATTCTGGACGTCAGCACAGGGAGAGAGCTGGGTGGACAGAATCGTGAACGTCTAAAGGTGGTCTCAGGTTAGCCCAATTTTTTAATAGATAGAGAGGTGTGTGATCTGTTCATCCAGAATTTTCGAGTCAGGCGGGTAATCCCTCAGGTCCGTTGAAAATGTTTTGTGCTGTTGACACAATGGCTAGTAATGAAGTTCCGGTTCTCACCATCCATCCGCAATCCTTTCAGAACCAGTTAGTCAGGTTGAGGCCGAAGCAGAATGGTGCACTCAGACATCCACAGTCCCTTAAACAAAATGAATGAATTGGATGAGTGGGTTGAAACCAGCAGACCCACAATCCGGGTTTTTGCAGAGGCGTGATTGTCAAACGAATTGGCGGATCCCGAGGTCTCTCTTTCGGGACACATCTTATTTTGTTTGGGCCATCCCAGTGCGCAGCAAGGTGAATATAATACCGATCAGTCTCACTATCTCCACTGCCATGCGTCACCCTCCGGACCGTTTTCCGCTCAACTACCGGGCGATCTAGGAGTTTTCGGGGCAAGCAGCCGTTGTGTAGTATTGGGAGACTACCGTGCACCTACTAGCAGTTGGGGACAGCAAGCTGGCACTATTACTCGGACCGTTTCCATGAATTACCACACGGACTGGTCGTCGAAAATAAGTTTTTGTGCCGGCATGCTGAGGCTCACACGCACTAACCTGCCGGATATCACCACAAGCTGAATCTGGTGTACTCCACAGTAGTGCTCAACATTGGGCGCGTAGATATTCCGTATTCAATAGAGTGTTGGGGACCATGTGCTTTGGGAAATGTGGATGGAGACTGAACCACGGGCAACACCCACTTGGGTTTGGTGGAATACCCGGAAAATTCCGCTGGAATAAAATGAGTGAATCCGCGCGGATGTTCGAGGGGCTTGATAGAATGCTCACGGTCCGCGTTCACGGGCGTGAAGTTAGAAACGGTCTGTTGGCTGTCGTTGGACGGTTCGCGCCAGTGTCTCATAGTCGTACCCGTTATATGAAGCCCCTTGGATTGCTGCCGGCTTCCGTGATATCATCAGAAGCATACATCAGCGATGCGTAAGCTACCGGGTTGGCCATGGTACCTACTATGAGTACCGGAAAACGTGAAATGAATGTAATACCATGAAGGTGAGAAGTCAACAGTATGAGGAAAGGCAGGCAACGAAATTGACAGCAGCATCCAAAGAGTCACTGAGCGTTTCGGTATTGGTATGTTCGCCAAGTTTGGCATTTAGGTTTTAACCGTTTCATCACCAAGCGAGATGAAGTCATAAGTGCGTAGGTGATTCAGAGTGTAGTTTCAAGCGCTTCAACGCACTGATGACGTCAGTTCGTTTGATGGCGAAACGTTTGCAACCTAAATACCAAGCTCGGCGGACATACCAACACAAAAACGGTTGACCAAAGTTACGAACATCACTACCACTGTTCCCCACTATCCGACAATCTGAGTGTACACAAGACGACGTCCCAGAACGAAGGTAGAAATTGTCGCACTGATGATCGTCTACTTAAACGGGGTTGCTGAGGGTTTAGCGAAAATCCTAAAAATAGCTCTTCGATCTACCCCTAAGATAATACCATCTACATTTTGCTGCTATTTGAACAGGCGGCGGAATCACCCATGGGCACCAACCTGTCAAAGGAGCAGAAACAAGCAGTGATTGGGGCTATGTACAGGGAAGAAAGACTGCTGGAGGCTGCCAACTAAGGAACGGAAAGCTTAACTCGTATGCCTAATAAAGTAGTGCAGCGTCAGGTTGCTCCTCTTTTTTCAGAAGCCCTTAGAACATATCAAAAATCTCAGTTAGAGACGACAGTGATTTCGTGAAGAGCAATCCCGCCTAACAAATATTCTGCCTGCCATATAGCAACGAGTGGGTCGAAGGCTGGAAGTAGAATTATGGACATTTCGTTTCTTCATTCCCTCATTATTTTGGCTGGTTTTCACACACTCACCTGCTCACCAAGTAAGTGGCGCACGCTGTCGTGTGGTCTATAACGGACCACGTGACAGACATTCTCCACGGTGGATTATTTTCTGTCAGGGTAAACCAAAGATTATCAGGCTGGGAGCCTGCCCTTAGTGGTGTTTCACAAGAACCAGTGCCCGGCTCCTTGTTTTTCATTTCCATAAACCACCCACTGGACCGATTGCAGTTACCTGCCGCCGCCTCAGCCGATTACAGTTAAATTTGAAGAATCCCGTCTTCGGGTGATCATAACGAAATATCGCAGCTGAACTTGGATACGACATCGAGGTGGACAGTCAATGCAGCCCGCCGCCAACTCCACAAAACCGCTCCTTTGGGTGCGTGGCTTATATCAAAGATATCAGAGCATACCTTTTCAACGGGTACTTGTTGGCGCGGCGCAGTAGTGAGCAAGTCCCCGAGGTTTTGGTGCCTGACACCCTCGGAACTCAATTCCACACTGGATCAACCTGAGTTAGAGCAAGGAGAGTTTCGGAAGGAATCCGTCGACTGTATACTGAAGAGTCTGTTTACATTTCTCGTCCCATGTCAGTCCGAGACTGGAGCGTGGCTACGCAGCGCTGTTTCCGTATTCACCAGGTGAGGCGTCCCAACTTGAAAGAGTGCAGAGAACAGCCAAGTGCATGCTTTTTGGAGTGGGTGCCTCAACTATGGTCTCCGGTTAGAGCGTCGAGACAGTGTAACCCCAGGGTTAGCGGCGACCTCGTTTTGGCAAGCCGTACTTCACGAGTTGACATAGGGGAGGAACTCAGAGCAAACTTTCTGCTTCGAAGTGGGTATTGAATCTTTCGCTAACGATTCAAGTTCACAACGAGTTACGCGTAATCTGTTGATCCAGTAAATGCCTCTCAATATTCAACGACGGGGATAATCTATCCTCGAAACGGTTAGTGAGAAGGCGCTCGTAATAACTGGATTTAATACGGTACTAATTGAATCAATGTACAAGAAAATTGTCTCTCACCTCGAAGGTGAAAATCCTCAGGAATCAAAGAAAGTGCCCGAACAACAAATTAACAACCAGGCACCGATCAACAATGGTGGACGATAAAACGGGTTGAGCTCACTCAAACAAATGGTCATTGGTTTGGTCAGAGCAAAACGACCGTTCATGCATCGAGAAACGACGGAAATCATAAGTTACTCAAGGAAGAATATGGAAGAAAAATGTCTAATTTCGGTATTTGGAAGTTTACAGAGCTCGGACTAAATAGGGGTAAGGGAAACGGTCAAGGTTGGTTGTGCAAGAACAAGGAGGAAGGATGTATCTCATCTGGGGAAGAGAGTAGAGCGTAGGACCACCTTTCAACATCGAGCAAACTTCAGCAATCTCAAAATAACGCAACAAACCTTGACAAAATCAACAGTGGGTGCTAATTCCAGGGTTGTCCTCCTGCGGTACTCAAGCAGCAACCACTACGATTCCAATTTGTACTCCGTTGGTTTCGACCAGCCTTCAGTAGCTAGAGTGCATCATCAGAGCATGTGAAGTGCGCACCTACTGATGGAGACTTGGGGCAGCTCCTAGGTGCGCATGAGAAAAGATGTTGAAAAAAATGTAGATACGTAACGCCCCAGTTAGCCCGGCGTCGAGAATCTCAGTGAAAAAGATCACATTATCCGCAATTCCTGCTCTGTGTCGGTTAACAATGAAAATTAGTTTCTGTGACCATGCAACCGTACTATTCCGTCGTCAGGATGCCCTTGAAGATGAGCATATCTGGTGACCGTAAGGGGCGCGTTCTAATGAGCATTTCATTATCCCGTTTGGGATGTTACTATGATTGACAGGTAGCTAGCCAAGAAGTACCGATCTCACGCAGTAAAGATGGGTGTGGCCTCGGAAGAATCCTATCTTGACCCATCATACCGCATGAAAACCCCTCTAAATAAACTGCGTTCATCGTCTGGAAATGGAACTTCAGCCATTAGAAACCGTTGTGGAGGGTGTGTGGCGATAAATTATGACACCATTCCAGTAGTATAAAAAATGTAAGTTACCGAATACCACTCCTTGAATACTTTCGCGGCTACTTGGAGGCATGAAAAGGTCTCCACTTCATCAGTAGCAGATAAAGTGCTGAAAGCTTAATAGTATACAGTCCGGGCGTATATACGGACAAGAAGTTACTATTCACGTCGTACACCACTTGGAATTCATTTCAGTTCGGGAAGAATGACAGTCAGGAGGCAGTACGTTCAGATTCTCGTGCCGACAAGCCTGACGATTTCAACGACTCGGATACGGATTGTCGGATTTTGACGCAACGTGCCCTTTCGCGAGGACGTTAGAGCAGAGAAAAAGAACACCAGCAGGAGTACGCGCCAAGGAAACTGTTACGATCACGTGCAAGATACCATACGTCTGTGAGAGCGCTTTATCGTGCCAGCTGAAGTTATGCATCCACACTGATCAACGCTCAACTGCACGTACTACGGCATACGTCTTAGGTAAGCGGGTACGCTCCCTTGCATCGCACACCCGCGTCCACATAAAATGGCAATCATGGGGTCGCTACCCTATCGTTATGCCTCTAGTGGTTCTTGCCGAACGTAATTAGCAAAAACAATGAAACAGAGATTCGTACTATTTTGTCTCCGTTGAGTGTAAGTTAACATGCATCTTTTAAGTTAAGTGCTGGTAGATTAGGCAGCGTATAAAAACCGTATTGCAATACACGCGGGATTAGGCAACATGATGTCAATCGCAAAACTGAATATTTAAAAGGTCCGAAAAGATGCATTACATCAGCACGGGAAAAGAAATGAAGATACATGTACATATAAAAAGTGACACGCCTTGTGTTTAGCAGAAGCGACCTTCCATAGAACAGGTACTGTCTGATGAAAAGAGACGGAAGTTAACCAGTAACGCCTCGCATACTTCGTTTCGTACGGCAACAGTGCATGCAAACTAAGAATGACGAGAAAGAATAAGGCCGATGATTGTGTAAACCGTACACATGTTTCCAACTGATTCCTAACTACTTACGAAAATTGTGATTGAGCGAACTACCACGTTCCGCCTACACCGTCCCGCCGCCAAAAGACCACCAGCTGTGTTTCGAAAGGGTACGCACATATATGCGTGTGCAAACTTACATCCTTCGTGAAAATCTTACCTCCGATGGACTAATGAGTACGTGGCCTGCTGAGCAACGATATGTGACCTCCTGGGTGACGCACTTCTCCGGGTAACTGGCGACATCCGTTTCGGATTAGCCCGCCACAGTGAACAAAGCCAAAGGACACCTGCATTTAGTTCTTTTCACAGGTGGCTTGCGCCGTACCACCTGTGGTTCCACTCACACACCACGTACCCAGTCTAGACCCGAAGAAATAAGACCTGGGGGAGTGTGAGCAAAACCCTGGTGTCTAGCCGGCTGATGTTAGCCAGCCAGTTGGTCGACTAGCACGCAAGTGAAAATCCTGTCTCTCGGGAAGTAAACAGAGACAGACTCCAGTGGTGAGGTTTGGACTGGGGAAGGAAATACTGAAAATGTGATGCAGGGGATGGCTCCATACATGACTCCGTGTTAGGACACTCCAAACAAGATAGAAAGGAAAAGGATATTCAAGATCGGACACAGTACCTCAGCAAGACAGGAGGAAAGCAGAGGTAGAATGCTACAGATACACGGGTTTCCGAATGAGAGGGCAAGTAAATCGCCGGACGACTGCGGACAAGAAAAGTGGCTAAAGCTAACGCATCCTACACGAGCCCGACGTGTTCGATGCCTCTAAGCCGACGGTCTACTAGGACTACGTTGGTGACCAACTAACTTGAAGTGCACGGTACATTCGCAGCCGCACACACCGCGGAGGCAAATGGTCATGCCACCACTACCTGTTGTAAATTTGATACACTGTCCGAGTTTCACTGCCGTGTAGCAGTGTAGACGGCACCATTGAGCGGCATACACAGAGCTTAGTTACTATCTCCGGGTTGTGGTTTGCCCAGACACACCTCTCAGGACGTCCAAAAGACAAACCAGTCCACCACACACAAGCTCGCACCTTGTGGCCCGCCCACGAATCCGTGAGCAGATCGCTGCTCCAGTAGCAAACGTCTGCCCAGGTGTCGACAACATTTCTGTTGATTCGAGTCTCGTGCGCACTCACAGAAAGGGCACCTCCGTCCGAAGAAGACTGAATAAAGAACTTACCTGTGCTCTATCCAAACTTGGATGCCGCGGTCGCGAAAACCGTGACCAGTCGCTGTAGGTCGTCTTCACTGTGTGATACCAGTGAACAGAAGCACGCGAGTAGGGGCGCCATAACTTGGAACAATCAACTTTCGTCCAACCATCCGACACCCAGCCTTAACGTCCTCCTTCCCTGGGTCCTGAAAAGCAACTGTCAGCATGGCAGCCAAGTATGAACTGGATAGGTTTGGGGCAAGGACATAATCCTGCTTTACACTTGTGACAATACTAGAATAAACAAAGATCGATCCACGCGACTTTACCTTTGCCTTCATGCTTACATGCGACGTTCTGTTCAAATTACTAAAGTCACCTGGATATTCTAAGTTACCAAGCACTGCTCATAACGCCTTGCAGCTCATGGAATCAAAGACCTTGGTGAATTTCACGAATAAGGTATACACAGGCTGGTTGATTTCCCGGTGTTCCTCTGACACTCTCGAGCAGCAAACACCAGGTCGACAGTACTCCAGCCGGTCCGGAATCCACAATGTTTCTCAGGAATATTGGCTTCAAGAATGTCGACATTCTGTCCGATCAGAATGACTATTACAAGCTCCGGTAGCTGTCGTGGCACTGCTTTCCATTCTCGCCTCCAACCAAAGATACAATGTGGCACTATTTTCTACTCCCAGATGAAGTAAGAAAGCTGGGGCGAAGCGCATTCCAACACTCGTCCAACATTCATCAGTATTCAAGCTGGCAATCCATCCTCATATGCGGCTTTCTCACAGCGCAGCCGTCCAATCACTCTGCACTTCCGGCAAATCCAGGTTGAGAAAAAATGAGGATTCGGCGGCCTGTCGCTGCAAGCTGTTTATTCACTCAAACAATGGTAACAGAGCGCTTTAGTAGACTACCAAGTTGTCCTCACCAGATTTTTATTATAACCTTCGGCTGGGTGAACTAACAGCAGGTGTTCATGCTAGGCAGTGCTTTTCTTCAGACTGAATCGATGGAATGATAGTCATCTTGAGCGAATCATACAGCTGCTTGTGTTGTCGGCAATCGGGGGAGTCCTGTATCCGTTCACTCTGCTTCTTCCACCAGTTGTCCTTGATTCCGCTAAGGCCTTTGGCTAGTTGACGGCGAATACTCCGAAATGTAGCCCTGTCCTCTTTCTTTTCCAGATCCATTGTGGGGACGACAAACGTTGCATTCTTCTCTATTGTCAAGTCCGACATAACTACATTGTCGTCGCCCAACCAACCCGGACGATTTTTGTTTTCAAAGCAAAACGCTGGTCGGCCGCTACAGCGGTCTGTTTTTTAAATTGTTGCCATATACCCTCTTGGTTAGTGGATATATGGGTGTCTTACAGGCAAACGGCAGTTGCACGTTGGATAGCAGTCTCCGACTCGTAGTGCTCCAGTTTTTCGGCATTCAACTTTAGCCGTCGTCCGAAAAACTCACGAAAAATAGGCTCGCATACATAGACAAAAGATTTGGTTCTGTTCATTCAGTGGTATGTGTTGCATTAAATGTCGCGCATCACTTGAGTGATACACATTTCGTGAACGTCCAACTGCTGTACATTCACGCAACTAAACAAATGGTGGTTACCGCTTCATGTATGAGTCCACATCGCGGCGTCGCGCGCGTCCTGCTGGAATTAGGTGTTTGCTTTGGACTGCTTGTAAGCAGCACAAGAGTAGAACAGACGACCACCGTTCACTTTGACAGAATCAACGCCACAGGGTCTGAGGACTTCCGGCCAGGCTAACGAGTCGCGCCCACCTTGAGCTTCAGGTCAGTTTGAACAACTATTTTGTCACTCGCCAGGGTCGACCAAATTGTGGCGGAGAGCTGAGCATAGAAAGGGTCAATTTCGTCAACAACGTGACACTTAGTTGAACCATAAACATTAACAAGTGTGGCAGATTTATCTAGACTGGTTCACAGGCGCAAGATTTGACAGCTGGTGCCATGCGGACCGGCTTTCATCAAGGCATTGATGAGACCAGCGACTGCAAAACAGACATCGCGCTTCTTAGCAACGCTCGCCGGATGACCCATTCATTGTAAGGTGTATCCAGCACCTGCTTCTCGGAGCTCACCTTGATATGCGGACATTATCTCACTTAAGGCTACTCGGTCGGTGTCATCGTGGCGCAGTTCCATGGCGATCAGTGGGGAGCGGCGTCATGGTCGTTCTATGCTGCTGCATCCTGTTGAAGCGCACGCACCTTCCAAGCCATAAATTTGGAAATCTTGCGTCCCCACACGTGTCTGAGGCCAGTCTCTATGTTAGTGGAACCCGAATGAACAGTGTATTTTCTAGAGTTTGTGCTGCAGGGGTCTTTAGAGGAGAGGAAGGGAAAGGGTTTAACAGTGGCTTATTTCTGCTTATTCACCCTGCTGCAAACGGCAAATGTGGCGACTCGGCTTAACCTACACGACGGACGATGCAATGTGGTATCGATTTTGTTATGTGATCATGACTTTTATGGATTTGGGGTACTACCAGGACTCACCGGCCTACACAGGAGGGCGGCTGGAGTCCCCAACCGAGATCTTAAGCTCAAAAGCCTGTACTGCCAGGCGGCGGGCAACACATATGCACAAACAAATGTCACATCTTCGACTGGCAACAATAATCAAACTGCAACGGTTGCGCACAAGTTCAAGAGTCAACACACACATAAACCACAAGACATAAAAATAAACCTTACAACATAGGACATTCTTTTGTGAAAACGAACGAGTCAAACACACGGACAAGAACAGGTGAGAAATAACGTCAGGCAGAACTGAGACGAAACATACTAGCACTATGAGCAAAGAGCACATGTGCCTTTTGTCTGGTCGCCCCTTTTTTGGTCAGTCTTATATAGCCTAACCAGAAGGGACCGGAGTCGGTCGGCATAGCTCGCCAGATTAAGACAACACACAAGCTCGATTACCACACCAAGGTAGTGGAAAAGATACGGCTGGCGGCATTCGATCCGGGCTAGACTGTCATAGTGACCGAAGCCGAAGGACGCCTGCGCTTATCCATCACTGCAATTGACTTGCGCTGCAATGCTTGCAGTTTCTTCCGGACACCACATATCCAGTGTGAACCCGAAGGAATAAGACCAGGAGTTGTGTAAGTGGGACCTTCCGGTCCAGCTGGCCAATGCTGGTTAGCCAGTTGATTGGCTAATAAAGAAAGGAAACTCTTATCTCTCAGAAACTAAACAGGAAGAGGTTGCAATGACGCAATCCAAACTAGGAAGAAAGATTATGAAGCGCAATACAGGAAGCAGTAATGTATAGGAGTGCAGGTTGGTGCACCCCAGAGAAGATGAGGATGAAAAACAACATTCCCATTGAACTACAAAAAGCCAGGCAGACCATTCATCATACGATGCACTAACAAAGCCAGAGAAAAGAATAGATAGAAGACGACATACACTCAAGTTTATGAAAAGAGGAGCGGATTAATTGTCAACGACCGGGCTGTTGGCCGATGCATTCAATAACAGGAGTAGAGTTGACACCTGATATGACCTACCTGAGTCTTACGTACTCGCCGCCACTTTGCTGGCGGTGTACTGTAAGTACGCTGGTGACCTACTAACCCCAAACGACCAACAAATTTGCGGCCATACACATTACAACGCCACATAGTCACGTCACCGCGACCTATGACACCGATGGTTCCCTTGCGTACGATACGCTTCTGTTTGCTGCCGCGCAACAACTCGTTGAAATTTTGGACGCCTGCACGGACCGTATTCCTTCAGGCCGTCTGGTTCAACGCCAACTCTTCCCAACCTCTACAATCAATGTCACAACCTAAAAGACTTACCTGCACAACGTCCTGGTACCTCCGCTTCTGACCACTGAGCTTTCGCTTACCTGCTTTTACTTGTCCGTATAGTAACGACGTCGGGATACGGTCATCGTCCATCCGACGGACGTGACCGAGCCAACGGAGCTGATTCAGCATCAGCATGGCTTCCATACCGTTTATGTCCGCTCGCCGCAGTACCTCAGTGTTCGGAATCATGTCCGACCACCGAATACCCAAGATGCGCCTCAGACACTGCACGTGGAAACGGCTCAGATAGCTCACGTTCCGCTGGTACAATTTCCACGTCTCACTGCCATACAGCAGTAAAGACAACGACATTGAGCGGTAAACACACACCTTCGCGGCCATCTTCAGGCTATGATTCTTTCAGACACGCCTTCCGAGACGTCCGAAAACAGCAATGGCGTTCGCCACACGCGCTCTCAGCTCGCGGTCCACGGACAAATATACCGACAAATTGCTACCAATGTAGCAACAATCCCCGTAGCTATTCACAATGTCTCCAGTGATACGAATCTGAGGCGGAGATACGCAAGCAGCACCTCCATGAAAAGATGGCCAAATAAACGAGAACGTCTTACCTGTGTTGACGTCCGATCCAAACTTTGATGCTGACGAAGCGAATGATGTAGCCAGACGCTGCGGTTCTTTCTCACTGTGTGCCAACAATGCGCTGTCATTGGCGAACAGAAGCATGCGCATCGTTGAAGTCTGTAGCCGGGTTTGGGCGCCGAACTGTCGGATATTGAACAGCCGCCCGTCCGGTGCTCGGCCTCAACACCATCCGCTCCAGAGTTCTGAAAAGCAACTGTTACCGTGGCAGTTAAATATAGTCTACATAGGGATGGGGCTCGGACACAAGTCTGATTCACGCCAATGACGACGTTAACATCATCAGAGGTCGATCCAAGCCCGCGTGCAGCAATCCCACCATGCTTACAAACTTGCCTAGACATCCAAACTTGCCAATCACCGTCCACAATGCCTCGAGGCTCACGGAGTCGAACGCCTTGGTGAAGTCCATGAACGGAACATAAAGGGATTGTTCCGTTCCTGTCACTTCTCCTGAAGCTTTCGAGCAACGAACACCAGATCCATCGTACTTGGACTCGTCCAGAATCCACACTAATTCTCGGGGACATTGACCTCCAAACGTTCGCATTTAATCAGTTCGGGAGGATTCCGGCAAGCACCTCGCCTGCACACCTCAAAGGGCTGATACCCTGGTAGCTGTCGACGCACTGCTTACTACCCTTGCCTTTGAACAAGGGTACGATAAGGACGTCCTTAAAGTCTTGTGGCATCACCTCGTGCTCCAGATGGAGTGAACCAGTTGGAGCAAAACGCGTTCGAATGCCGGTCCGCCATTCTCCAAGATCTCAACTGGCAGCTCATCTTCACTTGCAGCCTTCTCGTTGCGCGGTTGACCCATCGCTCTCTGCAACTCCGACAAATCTGGGGCGAGAGCAAGTGAAGATTCGATGTTCTGTTGCGGCAGGTTCTTCACAGCCACCCAATCAATAATAGCAGGGGGGTTTAGCAGGCTGCTGAAGTGTTTGCTCCATATTCTTATGGCGTCCTCTGGCTGGGTGCAGGAATAACCGGTGCCCAAGTCTACCAGTGATTTAGTAGACTGGATAGATGGACTGAAGAACGCCTCGAGCGAATCGTAGGACTCCTTGTGTTCCCGACGACATGCAAATCCCTGCATGTGCTCGCCCTGTTTCCTCTACCAGTTGTCCTTAATTTCGCGAACACACTCGGCCAGTTGACGGCGGACACTCGGGAACCTAGCCTTCTTCGCCCATTGGCCGGGTCCATTGTGGATGTGGTGAACGCGGCATTCTTCTCTCGTACCGAGCCGGAGATAACCACGGGCGTTTCTTGCGCTCCACACCGATCGTCTCAGTGGTTCCTGTCGTACACTGTTTCTTGAATTGTTGCCACATACCCTCAGGGGTAGTGGATACAGCAGTACTGCGCAGAAGAGCGACGATGTTTGAAGGCAGTCTTCGTCTCCCGGTTCCCCAGTCTTTTGGTATCCGACTTCTGCTGTTGTCCCAAAGATCTACAATAAACAGGCTTACATACATGGAAAAACAGTTTGGCCCTAATCAGCCCATGATCCGTGCTACATTCAGCGCCGTGCATCACCCGCGTGATGCGCACCTCACGAATGTCGCGCTGCCGCACAATCACGTAGTCAAGCAAATGATGGTGACCGCTTCGTGGATGAGTCCGCGTTGTGATGTCGCTCGCATCCAGCTGGAAGTGGGTGCTCGTGATAGCCAGCTCGTGATTAGCACACACGTACAGCGGACGATCACCGTTCTGGTTGACTTAACCAATGCCGTAGGGTCCGAGGGCTCTCAGCCAGGCTACCGAGTCGCAACTAACTCGAGCGTTCAGGTCACTCAGAACAAACAGCCGGTCACTCACTGTCGCCGACCATATTGTGGCGGACAGCTGATCATAGAGGTGGTCTTTTTATCATCGGTGTAACACAGAGTTGCATTATAAACACTAGTAAGTGTGGCTTAATTACCTTGACCGAGCCGCGGACGCATGTACAGCACTCGAGGGCGGACGCCGTGCGGTTCGCTCATCATCAAAGCATTGTTGCAATCAGTGACTGTAAACACCGTGCTTCCCGAACACTCTCTGTCGGATAACCTATCCAGTAGAACGTGCACCCAGCACTTGCTCCCCGCCATTTACCTTGATCTGCGTGCCTTGTATCACCAAAGGTTTCCACGTCGATTCCATATCGACGCAGTTCCATCGCGATCAGGGCGGTGCGTCGTTCCGGTCGTTCTGTAGCGCTGCGTCGATCGAGCAGCATGCGCACGTTACACGTCCCGATGGTAAGCGTCTTGCGTCCCCGGGCCTGTCTCAAGTCGGTCTTCGGGGCACTGAAACCTGACTGAACATTATCTCCTCGGGGTTCGTGATCGAGGGGAGGTATGGGAGTGCGTCTGAAGGTAGCATATTTTCGCACATCCACCCGGCCATGTGTAGCAGATAGGGCGATCCGGTTTATCTTGTTCGACGGCCGATGCCGTATGGTGTTTGCTTTACTTTTTACTATCATTGTGTGTATGGGCTTTAGATACTGCCAGGACGCCCAGACCTGCGCAGGAGAGCGATTAGGGCCCTCAACCGAAACATTTGGCAAAAAAGCCTGTACCACAAGACAGCAGGTGACTCGAAACCCATACGCACACGCGACAGCATCAACACCTAGGAAAGGATCGACAACCACATCGAAAGCGAGCAAGCACACACCGAATGGAACAGTAATACTGTGCAGACGTTCCTAGCAGGCAGACACATAATCAGTCCAGGCAAAAACAAGCGCATTGTCCAACGAAGCCACAACACAAAGTCACCACGCACAATGAGCACATCTACTTTTCGTCTGGCCGCCCCCCATTAGCCAATCTGACAAGGTTGAACCTGCAAGGACCGATGTCCCATTCAGCACAGTTCGCCGGATCAAAACAGCACACAAGCCTGACCACCACGCAAAGGTAGCAGAAATGCTCAGGAGTAGAATAGTTAAGCTACACACGCGCACACAAACAGAATTGACTTATGTCCAAATTATCATATGGGGGTCAGACGTGCACACCAGATGGGACTGCAGCCCAAAATATTCAAGGCAATAAAGTGATAACCACCTGTGTGGATTAAAATTACGTCCAAAGTAGCCTCTTGCGCATGACTTTGGCTCAAAAATCTTGTTTCTTTGGTGGCACACAGGAGTCTGCGGTTGGACTATAACCACTCCGTTAATAACTCGCAATGACTGTTGTCGACGACCAACCAATCTTCATTACCCGCTTGTTATCCCTCGCTTCAGCTGCAGCCTTCTTCTCCAGGCATATGAGCGACTTCATTGTCTGAGCGCACAACACTGTAAGTGAGCTTTCAACATTCCGCTTTCCTGTCCACCAACGTTACCCACGTGGATATTCGGGCTGGTAGGGAGGCATTTTCGTCGGGTATGTTTCACCGCGCAAGCAAAGCAAAGCTGATGTACCTTTTGAGAGCATATCAACACCGTTATCAGCTTCAGACAAACCTATGGGTTCAGTATCCACAGAACAGCGAACTTAACGCGTGCGCGATCGTACCCACGAATGGCACAATGATATATTTCAGAGGTGCGTAACCACAGTATAACATTCAGGCTTAGGAGACTTAGCTGTGCGATAGTTGTGCAGCGAAGTCAGGCAGGTCGGCCACTGCTATCGCTGCTGACAACTTACCATTGCCACTAACCGTGCAGAGGGTGTGCCTGATCAGAATAGCTCTGTAGTTTGTTTGCTCATCAAAGGTGCTCAATGACACAAAGCGGATGGCTGTGGCTTGAAAGAGACGATAAAGTAAACCGGACTTACCACAGGCTTCAAAAAGTGGGTGTCTCACGACAAGGCGGAGAAAGCAAATCGCATAACATTGTTTTATATTTCGTGGAGAGAATTGTGCAGAGCTTGAGCTGCCCACAATGCAGCTGGGATATTTTGGTTCACAGTTGCTGGGGTGAATTCAATATGTGACGAAATGTTCTGCATCAATCCATATAGTCAGCCGGAACCCGATAGTGCTATCAGTCGCGTGTAGAACTTAACGTTATCTGAGGTACATTTTCATGTTTCCTCTCTGACGACCATTGTAACCCGATTCGTTCTAACTCCATGCCTGCTACACACTGTGGACACGTCCGATTCGTCTTTTTTATCAGTATGATGATAATTGTTTGTCGTACTGGTTCCCACCGAACGCTGGTGTGCACGCTATTCCCCCTTGAATTTAGGGAAAACCAGCGGAGTCGGGTGCATACACGTGGCTGGAACGATCCAATAAATCCAAAAGAATGGAACTGATGAAAAGATTTCCCTCAGAAATATCGAACAAAGTCCAACGAACCCGTGACGAATGGAGATTGAGAGGTCCACATACTCAAATCTCAACCTCATAATTCATCAATGTGTTGGGCGCACCGCACCGGCTGCCTTAGTGTTCAAATTTAACAAAAACGTACGATAATTTGCTCGTATTTGATGACGACATTGGCATTCACAAAAGATTTGCTTGCGAATCTTCTCGGAGATTGCGGCGTACGTTGGTTCCCTATGTTCAGTGGTTCCTTGAGCTGCCCCCCAATGTGATCGTTTGAAATGGAATAGTCGCATCTTTGACACGGCATGCGCCTGCAAATTCCAAGCCCGCTGTTTTTAACATCCGTCTTCCAAATCAACAAACGCTTGTCTGGATTCGGGTACCTTGGGCATCCTCCTCGAACCCGTGTATCAATCGCTGAATTGCCGAAAAGCAGCCAACTTGGAACTAAAAAGACGGACGCAAAGGCGAGCTTCTTATTGCTAAGGCGATAAGACATGAAAAATATCAAGAAACTAATTGAGGGAATAGAACGACGAATCTCGATAAATAGTCGACCAACTCACGTGAAAACGAATAGACACTGTATTTACGTAATGGTGGGAAGAGAAAGCGTAGATGAAACCGGGGTACACATGGACGAGTGTCCAGCAGTTGGAAGTAAGAATGGGAAAGCTATGCAGGAACAAGTTCGCATTAGCAAACAATATCGATATTTAGTAGCACATCGAGATTGACGTCTTAGGTGGAGTGATTTGTCGCGCGCGTGATTTGAATTGGCGTGACAGTCTTCGCAAGAAAGTTTCGTACTCTGTATCAAAGAGGTTTTATATGCATGAGGAATATGGACTAATTCGAAGGACTCAGATGTAGACAAACAGTGTATTAGCAGGCTACTCACCCAGCACTCGACAGTGGTCATTCAACACAGGCAGCTGAATTATTAATAGGTTTAGGCTTCGGTCTTGGTACAGCTTATCAGTGATGCATATCAGTGCCACGCCCGGTAGCTGAACGTTGGTCGCCGAGCATGCGAGACCACCTTTGGGACCACCAAAGAACTGCAGTGTTTTAATGCTCAAACACACACACAAGTTGAATGGCCGAAGTGATATCTTCCTTCTTACCGACGCTAACCGACAAACAGATATGTAAATTGTCAACCTAAAATCACAAAATTCGTTACCTGGTCTACTTTCAGGTTGAGCACAAATTCTTGTTCGCGAAATTTGGGATCAGGTACGGGTAAAGCTCAGTTTGTACATGCACATGCACCGACATGCTAATTACAAGCACCCATGTAATTCAACGGAAGAAAGTTATCAGTGCCCGTCAGTCTTAATAAGTGACCAATTTCACTTAACACGGATGTCTTCCTGATCTCCTGTGAAGAGTACAACGAAATCACTCGATGTGCGATGCTAATAGAGGCGAGGAGCCAACACTGCTGTTCGATGTTTCAAGGTTCTTACACCACACTTATCCTACTCACTGCGTATCAGTTTTGAACGGCCTGGGAGTATTGTCCGGAATGAAGGCTGTCAGAATTGTGATCAATTTGTTCAGGGGACGGCTTAGTAAATATGTCAAGAAACGGTCCACTAAGAAAAGAAGACGCCCGATACCCAATTGCAGTCGTAGACATGATCGGTTCTCCAAGAAAGTTAGTTTCATGGGGAACCGGAAATGTTCAGCACCGCTCAGAATATTGTTGTCTCGGACCTCTCAAATTGGTAGCCCAGTGTCCGATAAAGTGGCCTTGCATATCAGATGACAGCGATCACCATCTGATGGCGAATATGAAAACTTGGCTATTTAGCTTCGTTAGCCCGTGGTCACCATCCCTACGCACTACATGGCCGTCGTTTTTCGGTGTTCAGTGTTTGAAGAGTCTATGTTTTTTGTCGAACAATCAAAGCAATGCGGTAGAATATAGAGAATATTTAGGGGGTTCAACCGTTTCTCACCGTGCGCAATAAAATGGCACCAACAGACGTATCTGTCTCAACTCTCCCCTATAACATGGGTAATTCAGAATGTTCTCCAACGTTTTCAACTGAACCCAAAAGTGGGCACTATTTTCTCTTGCAATTCTTTCGCGAGATTTATATATAGACAGATTTAGTCCGTTTTGAGCGAAGGTCCCACAAAACAAATTCGATGGACTGTCGTTGAAACAGTAAGCAATTACGCCGTCAATAAGTTATATCGCACAGACACATCGCCCGATGTCCAGTTCATTCCGAATAAAACCAAAACCATGTATGACGTTTCAGAGCCGCCTGAAGTTATTTAAAACCGGCATGTTTTGTGTCCGGATTCAGCTGCGCTAGTTGACCAGGTATAAACTCATTTTATAAAAAGTCAGAAAATAGCTCAACTCACCTGCGACAACGAAGACAATTTAGGGATGATTTGTAAGTGACCCCACCTCGGCGCATGCTCCGGAGCTGCTTCACCACTCGGACAAGATTTGGACGTACGCAGCTAGCACTGTTCAACTCATGCCAACCAGACGTGAACAGCACACGATAGTTGTCCTCAAATTGTTTCACATTTTGGCCCGATCCCTTAACATCTAGACTTGACGAATCATTGCTGGACGCCAGTTACGTCCATTGGAACGAACCAGCCCATCTGAAGTCGGGTGTATCAGGTGAATACATGATGTATCCACAGATTTGTGCTAACCGTTACGACCAGATGGTCTATGACAGGCCATGGGGGAAATCTCTGCGCGCGAGGGCTCATGGACTACCTTGGTTGGTGCTCCTAAACCTGTGTGTGAGCACGAGCCAACTGATTGCTTTGACCTTCGTGTGAGAACAACCACACAACGTCACTGTGATAGTGCTGGCACACCCAAACGTAGGCTCGAAATCCGTATTTGCTGAACTGTACCAAGGAAATTTACAGGTAGTTCAGTTAGTGGTGGAGAGAGCATGAAGATACTCAGAAGAAAGAACTATGAGTTATATTTTGTAAGATATCCCTGAAACCATGAGGAACTTTGTAGGCCTTGATTAGGTCACCACGAAGTGGTTTACACTCTTGTGAGGAAAGATTACGTATGTAATGTCCGGTTAAGTAGTTCATATCCTTCATTCTACTAGCCATTCTGGCAACCGGCCCTTGGACTATCTCCAAGCAACGTATGTTTCTACTGGTATCTGGAATCTTGACCTGAAGCAATACTGCTGACGCGTTCCTACGATCGCCTTATGTAATGGTACGGGTACATCAAGATCTCTAGAAGAGAGTGCTTTCCTGATTTTTCTGCGGAAGCAAGCGTCACCGTCCGGTGTGAGTGTAGAATATCCGTACAAAACAGCAGGCAGTGCCACCATCGTCAGAAGTGGTATCACTTCCAGTGCACTGACCTCAATTAACACAGGTACAAACAGCTTGTCTCTTCATCTCTCAGTTATATCTGCATGAGCTGCAGGTTTAACGGAAGCCAAGGCACCGCATCATCGATGGCTAGTCTCACACGCAGCGCGACAAGTGGAGTGACGCAGAAAACCTGCCACCGTAGGTGCGGGCCCTTCTTAGCTCTGTATCTCCCATTTTTTCCGTGAGGAGTAATATGGAGCAATACCAGCGGACTGTCCGAAAATAACCTGTACCTAGAGTCCCTGAATGAGTACGTAGCACTTTTTCTCTCTGGTGTTGCAATCACCAAGAAGGCAGTTATCCTGTCGACTGCACACACAGAGGAAGTGGCAGTGAAAGTGAAAGAGAAAGCTCTCAGGGAAAGGAGGGTTGTTTTATGGGGACGCCTTCTCACAACCTCATCCCCAACCGAGCTAGCTAAATCGGTACTAACGACTTCATTCTCCCCAGACGTCACAAACATGATGTTCGCAAGCAGGCTGCACACCGAGACAACTAGAAGGTCACTTGGCCTTTTGGTAACCTTGCCAGCCATACTCAGCCCCGAGGTCGTGGTGGGAAAAACAGGGACTTCGAATTCCTCCAACGTTTGTCTGAAAGGCGTATCTTTCGACCGCTCTCGGCAGGAGAAAGCTAAACGCGAAGAGCGGACCAAGACCAATTCACTAATCATGATAGACCAGAAGCTACAATTGCAGGCTAAGGTCGTGGTTTCTGCTCTCGAATTATCCCCTCAGACCCCTGCGCCTATTGTAGGGGGCAGAAACAATCTGTGTGGTCGTTCCAACGGTCGACGCTTCAAGCACGGACACGAGCACTGAAGGCATTGACACCAAGCAAACGCCATCCCCAGAGGTATCCACCCCAAAACCCGCCAAACGACCCAGCAGAAAACTCTCCCTTCTAAGAATCTGGAGCGGGAGTAGCCTGCCAGGGCCGCCTGCTGCAACCCAAGAAGTATAAATTTGGACACCCCAATAGGTATTTCTATCAGTAGCCCCATAACACCACGCGGATTGCCGCCTTCCAAACCCCGCACCTAGCAGACGATCAAGTCAAATTTCTCGTAGGTAAAATCCTCCAAGCACCCTTCCATGAAGTGGAATTTGACAGAGCGTAGAAGTCGCAAGTTGCGGCGCCAAAAATGCTGGCCATGCATCCTGTACGGTTGATAACTTACGCACAGGCGGTGATTACTTGCCTGCAGCCCCGGGGAAGGGTCGTCAGAAAAAATCGGAAGAGAAGTGTGATGGAAATCTTAATTCACCGATTATCCAAACCCCGACACAACAGAAGAGCTGACAGACGGCCAATCCAAATATCGCGTTAATGATACATTATCAGGATTGGACGAACGGTCTTAGTGTTGTGCCTTCCGTTATTCGTCAATTCACCTGTTCCGCATTCCACCAATTAACATACAGTTTATGACGTTACATGTGCTAATGAGATCAGCCAATGCCAGGCTGTGCTTTCTCTAATACTGTTGTACATCAACAAATTCGATGTCTCAATCTATGAATAAGAATTGCTTACTGCTGCCAGTACCAGGTCTTCGCCTTATCACTTGCGTGGGAGGTTTCAATTCAAGTACGATTTCTGGGGCTATTCGAAGTCCCTAATTCTGAGCATCACAAATTGGCGTCGCGGAATGGAACTGCCTGCAATTGAACAATTAAATCTTCATGCCGGTGCGAGTGAAATCGAGGAATGGGTCGAACGATTTGAACTGTGGTGCAGCATTCGTCGTGATGTGAAGAAGGAAAACCAATCAGCTTTCTTCGTTACCGCTGGTGGTCGTGAATTGTATTCGTTACTGAAGAATCTGGCTTATCCGAATGCCCCAGCCTCGTTGCCGTTCGACGAACTAAAGAAACTGCTGTTAAAACACGTGCTCCCAGTCAATTTCCAGGCCACAGAACGGGCGAAGTTCAATTCATTAGTGCGTTCAACAAGCACGAGCTTCCGTGAGTTCATTCTACAATTGCAAAAACAAGCTGCCCGTTGTAACTTCGGTGACAAGCTGGAGGAGCATCTACGTGATCGATTGATTGCTGGCGTCAATGACACTGATCTTCAGCGTAGATTGCTGGTCAAACAAGATGTGACTTTCCAAGAGGCCCGAGACATCTGCGAGCAGAAGGATGACGTCAATGCCGCTACAGCTGATTCGAACGTGACATTATTTCAGAAGACCAAAGCGCATACTGCCACCCGAAGTCAACCAGTGAACAGGCCTTCTTATGCACCCATCATCAATCCCGGTTCAAAGAAATTTAACAAGTGTTTCTCGTGCGGTGAGTTACACTTACGATCATCTTGCCGATTTCGTAATGCTATATGCCATTCATGCGGTAAATCTGGTCATATTAAGAAAGTATGTAGAAGTCAGAAATGTCACCTGAGTCAAGTTAGAGAGACAAGTACTATAGAACCGTCCACTGCTGTTTATTCATTGCAAATGAAGTCTAGAGCTGAACAATTTATTCATAGATGCCTCAAGTTCAAGTCGGGATGTAAGTATGAATTCATTGTGGACACAGGAAGTAGCGAATCCATTATTTCCAAACCGCTACTAGATCGCATGGCCCCTGATGCTCAACTGAGACCAACAACGATGGAAATACGCGGAGTTACTGGCCATCGGTTAGCTCTGCTAGGTGAAGCTGATGTAATGATTGTAGGTAATGATAATGAGCTGATTCCACTGCGTTTCTTGGTGTCGGAAGGAAGTCCAGCTATTCTGGGATTAAAAGCTTTAAAACAGCTCAATTGTGCTCTTTCACTAAATACTAATTACAAAAATGGTCCAAGTGAAGAGTACCAAGCCCAGTTACGCAACCTGATAGTTCAGTGTTCACAACTTACAGGAGGGATGAAAGTAGAGCCAGCAAAACTGGAGGTGCAAGGAGACCCGGTTTTTCTAAAGCGCCGAATAATACCTTATGGAATGAGAGAACATGTGCATAATGCTCTCAACAGATTGAAGGAAGACGGCATAATCTCGCCGGTTAACTCATCAGCATGGGCCACACCAATCGTTGTGGTTATGAAAGAAGATGGAAAATCACCTAGGATATGTGGTGACTATAGATTAACGCTGAATCCAAGACTGAAAAAGTGCGCAGCAACAACTGAGGAGCCGGAGGATTTTATGAAAGCCCTGCACGGTAGCAAAGTGTTTTCTAAAATTGACCTGACAAACGCATACTTACAAATTCCACTGGAGTATGATTCTAAGGCGATCACTACGATTAACACCCCTTGGGGATTATTTCAGTACAATTTTTTACCGTTTGGATTACACGTATCAGCTGGGATATTCCAGGCTGCGATTGATGAAGTAATTGCCGATTTACCAGGAGTACGCGCGTATCAAGATGATGTAATCATATACGCCGACAGTGCAGAGGAGCATGATAAGAGGTTGCTTTCACTTCTGGAACGATTCAGGGATAAGAACATAGCCATAAAGCCTTCTAAGTGCGTGTTCCAAGTGCGAGAGCTGAGTTTTCTTGGTTTTACCATATGTGATAAAGGATACAGGCCGGACCCTGACCGGTACAAAGCCTTGGTTACCGTTACATCGCCAAGAGACCAAGATGAGCTGCGATCAATAATGGGATGTTTGCAGTATTATTCTCGTTTTATCCCAAACTTTTCGACGAAAGCACAACCATTATTTGCGGTTCAGTCAGCAGAAACATGGTCTTGGACTCAAAAGGACGAAATTCTTCTGCGAGAATTAATACGAGTTGTGATTAAAAGGCCGATGTTAGCCCCATTTACTATGTCTAAAGTTACCACGCTGATCACAGATGCATCCAGTGTTGGCATTGGTGCTGTGTTGGAACAGGAGGGATATCCGATCATTTGCATATCACGTTTGTTGAATAAGGCTGAGCAAGGATATTCACAAACACAAAAGGAGGCGTTAGCAGTCTACTGGGCTGTCAGGAGGCTGCATAAATATTTGTTCGGTATTAGATTCAAGATTGTTACTGATCACCAAGCTCTACAGTATTTATTTGACCCCCACAAATCAATTGCCAAATCATCAGCGGCAATGATACAGCGATGGAGTCTAGTTCTAGCAGCATACGACTATGAAATCGTTCATCGTCCTGGTAAACAGATTCCTCAGGCGGATTTTTTATCACGGTATTCCAGTTTTTCAGCCGCTGAAGCTTGTTTGCTTGCTTCGCCAGCTATTCCAATAAGCCGAGAGGACCTGATCAAGACAACTAAAAACTATTATGGCACGGTAATTACCGCGATGACCAAGGGTTGGTCGTCAAATATTAGGAAGAAACACCCAGTATTATTCCAGAACCGAGAGGAGTTGTCAATACAACCTGATGGTGTGCTGTGTCGGAGAGATCAATTGGTCATTCCACCACCGCTACGAAAGGCGGTATTAGACGACTTGCATAAAGGTCATCTGGGCGTGGAGAAAATGAAATCCCTGGCTCGACAGACGTGTTGGTGGCCGGAGATAAACTCGGATATCAAGAGCATTGCAATGAACTGCCACTCCTGCCTCCACAAAATAAAGACAAGGCCGAAGAATTGGACACCTTGGCCGGACAGCTACGTACCATGGCAACGGGTGCACGCAGACTATTGTGGACCACTTATCGGTAACTATCACATTCTGGTGTTAATTGATTCATACTCACGGTGGCCAGAAGTATTCATTACAACCTCACCTTCCACGGCATTTACCATGCAAGCATTTCGTAAATGTTTCAGTTGCGAAGGCATTCCGCAGGTGTTGGTGACAGACAACGGGCCACAATTTTGTTCCGCTGAAATGAAACAGTGGCTTGACAGCATCGGGTGTCGTCACTTGCGAACGGTGCCTCGACATCCATGTTCAAACGGGGCCGCAGAAAATTCGGTGAAAACGCCCAAATGTGCCGTGAGTTCCATTTGCTGAACTTGATGTGTTTCTTGATAACTTTCTGCTCCAGTACAGGAATGCAGCCCCTTGCACAACGAAGGAGAGCCCAGCGGTGCTATTCAAATCAAGGCGACTAAGAGCATTACTTCAGTGTGTAGATTTAACGGATGTGATATATTTTCGGGGAAACGATTTGCGACCTGCCAAAGGATTGATCACTCGCCAGCTAGGCAGCACAATGGTAGAAATTACTGACCTGCACGATGCTACCATTCATCGGAGACACACCGACCAAATTCAGCTTCGGAGCACTGAAAAAGTGGCCATGGGGGAAGCAGACCACCCTGTGCTGCAAAAGTTCGATGCCCCGAGAAGAGTAGAACGATTGGCAAATATGAATGCGGAGACTTCTAGAAAAGGGAAAGGTTGTGATGGGAATCTCGATTCACCGATTATCCAAACCCCGACACAACAGAAGAGCTGACAGACGGCCAATCCAAATATCGCGTTAATGATACATTATCAGGATTGGACGAACGGTCTTAGTGTTGTGCCTTCCGTTATTCGTCAATTCACCTGTTCCGCATTCCACCAATTAACATACAGTTTATGACGTTACATGTGCTAATGAGATCAGCCAATGCCAGGCTGTGCTTTCTCTAATACTGTTGTACATCAACAAATTCGATGTCTCAATCTATGAATAAGAATTGCTTACTGCTGCCAGTACCAGGTCTTCGCCTTATCACTTGCGTGGGAGGTTTCAATTCAAGTACGATTTCTGGGGCTATTCGAAGTCCCTAATTCTGAGCATCACATAGGTGTAACAGAGGGTAGCTAGTGTGAGAAAGTTATGTCGTACCGGCACCAGTTGGTGAACATAAGGCCCAAAAGGACAATTGTTAGCGACACGAACAAATCGTTATTCAGATATTGTATCGAATGTTTGAACTGCAATCGTGTGAAAATTCTACCCAACATAATTCACCCAAATGTTCACCCCTCTGCATACAACCTTCCCTGTTTCTGGACGTTAATTGGACATTGATCCAGACGATTTTGTTTTGTCATGTCAATTTGCTGGTTGTGCGAATAGGCGGTTGGCCGTCATTGTACTTTACTTGAGTAGTGCCTGCACCCCTTTTTGGATCTTGGCTCATCCCCATTGTTTTGAACCTGTTGACTGCTCGGAGGAGCTCTTTTGGGTATAAATGCCTCATTATGTGACTATAGTTCATAGTTAGCCCGTTCAGCAGAAAATTGTGATCCGTTCTTCGGAAACGATCTGTCGATCGAAACTGTTAAGGTTGTCTGAATATTCGATTTGATAATTTGTTCAATAGTACCGTGACATTACGATCCAATCTTGTTTTGAATATTTGGGATCATTGGTTTATCGCTACGTGCTGATCAACGTCTTGGTGGAAGATCGTACAGTTATTTCTCATCAAGTCATGTATACCGTTCATACGTAGCACCTTTGTCAGGGCGGAGTGAACAAAACTGATAAAAAAATTCAAATTGGATCAACCATGAAATATACACGAATGAAGACATTTCTCAGTGAAATCACATCGCAATCATGAGGCCGACAAATCCTCTGAAGCAGTTCACTGAACTTCCAGCCAGTTCGCAATAGTATGTTCAACAATCAGTCGAAATGCCTCAAGATAGAGTCGTCGGAATTAAAATTGCTGGGTCCAAAGTTTTCTGGTCCCCAAAACAAGACCAGACCTTGTATTACAACTCGGAAACTTGCTTACCGTTTGCATGAACTTAAACGGTCATCCACGCTTAATAGTGCACGATCAAACCTACCATTGCTAACCGCCGTTACCGCGTTAACAATTAATCCAGTGGGAAAACAGATCGAAATCTGAGGAAAGGAGGTTGAATCGCAACTGGTGATTAAGAATAACTCACTCGGTAGGGCTAATTCAGACGATCGGGATAACCGGATTATCGTCCAAGTGAGGGGACGTCAGAGAAAAGCGATCTAAAGGATTGGAATTTATACGGCGCTGTTTGGCAGTCCTAGTTAAAAAGCTCTCTCATTCTGAATGTGAAGTAATCTCATATACAGGTTACTGAGCGGAAGAGTGCTCGAAGTGGAGTAACGAAAGCACGATTGTGCAAATAGCCACCAGTGAACGGGACGTAAGATCAGCAAGGCAAGCAAGTGCGGAAAAAGCAAAAGAATTGTGTCAAAAAGTATCGACAAAGGTTTTATTAGATGATTGGTGATAGCTCTAAGAAAGAAAGCAGAGTTTTGGTGCGCAGTTGTGCAAAATTCACAGCGATTGTCTACTGCACAAAATAAACAAAAATAAGGGAAATATGGAATCGGCTTTTTACCAGTAAGCCTAACAGGCCTCACAAATTCATCGTTCCTGACCACATCAAACGTCAGACGACAGAAGTGCTACAAGGACTTCAACAATTCCAGGGCATAGTCCGAAAGCCGCTTGGGCTTTACATAAAGCAAACCCACAAAGGCTTTCAGAGAATAAGATCTCGGGGGCTCAAAAGCAGTTAACTTGCCAAAATTAACATCTGACCTACTCTTTTTGAAAGCACAACAACCTGATATCACGCCTCACAAAACCTCGTGGTGGTTACTCGGATAAGTGTCTTATGTGATTATCTTATCCTGAGGGTAAATTGGTTACTACGTCGTTCGGCTGTACACCCTGGGGATCTGATTTGTCACAAAAGAAAATCCTGTGAGGCAGGACACCAGGCGTGATGATCATGCAATTTGGTCAAGTATTCATGTCGCCACAGCTTCCAAAATACGCGAGCGAGATGTCGGACATTCCGCCATTCCTCATCAGAGCATACTGACAATGTAACTTCGTCATTTTGAAGGCCCCAGTTCAAACGTAACAACAACGGATAGTTTGATTTTAGTACCCTTGGATTTTAAAGATCACCACTACAACGTAACTGGGTGCTGTCATTGCATCCATAACCTGCTAATAATGGACGAAAGCAGGCAGCCACCGGGTGGTTCTTGTCACTCTTTTCTTTATTCCACCTCAATGGCTGGCTTTGAGTGGGGTGAAATGACACTCAGTTTCAGGAATCAGCAAGCAGGCAGAAACCTTTCTTCGATCCAAAGCTTGAAACCTCTTCTTCAACTCTGAATCTGCTCCTACAAAGTTGGTGCTGTTGTCGGTATATATGGCATTCGGAACTTCTCACCCAGCTGCAAACCTAATAAGTGAGACCATTAACGAACTAGTTGACAGTGGGTAAGCAACCTTCAAATGAATAGCACAAGCCTGAGCACAAGTGAACACGCAACCGTAACGCTTGTGTTGGCTACTAATCATTATGACTTCGGTAGGGCCAACGCAGTCCAGTCAAGTGTAACTAAGTAGATATCCACCTGCCGCTCTTCTAGTGATTGACAGTGGAACCATTAACGGCCCACATGGTTTGGACGGAGCAGTTCACATCCAAAGCACTTATTAGCCACGCGCCAGACAACAACCAGTCCCTTTTATCCGAGTGAATGCGAGTATATTTGTAGCACATATGCGACCTTTCATCTCGTGGTAATGGTAAGTAGCTAGCCGTGTGACTGTGCCGTTAGATGGCCAGGTAATGAGCCTTTTGTGGTGCTTCTGTCAGAGCCGCTATTTGGTCTTGTTCTGAGATATAATAAGCCGTTAGTCGATATTGGTCGCGACCGGGACAGACAAATGAAGGCAAATTTCCTATCAACTTTCTACAAACACATCAAACACCACTCACTAAATTCAACGACAATAAGCGCTGTTGGAAGCACCAGGTTTGAAGATCGTTCTTGGGAAAAACGGCCATTTCCACGCAGAATTCTTGTTCTGAGCATGGATTCTACGGACTTTTAATGCTACCGAACCACCCGTGACATCATTGAGCTTCCTCCAAAGGAAACCTGTTGCCCTTAATTGTTGTCCACCACTGCAATCTTAGAAAATCCTCCATTTTTGGACTTTATCCGTTAATGCTCTTTGTTTATCTCGAACTGTTCGAAGTTAGTGACAACCCTTACAAATGCCTTGGCAAGCTACGAAGGCATAATCACTGGCAATATGATGACAATTAATACTCGTTCGCTGCAGCGGACAGACTTCAGGCATTATTTTCTCGGGAGTCTCGGAAGCGTGTCTCATCCCAACACCCTTACCGACATCAAACCAATCTCAGACCGTATCGAATATATCAATGTGTATAGAGGCGTTCAAAACTGAGCGAAAACTTGTATTGATTGTCACTGCATTCAAGCCCCCTGGCCCACAATTGTGGCCTCCTGTACACTCCCTGATACTGACACACGTTTCAATGGTGTGCATACTGACAGTCGGACGGTTGTGCTCAAAAGGCCACCGGCACATCTTACAGCACATCGACAGTTCCATCAGTTAGCTGCTGGTAACAACCGGGTGGTTTTTTGTTACGGTGTTGAGCAGCGCGCTACGATAAGCAGAGGATATCAGAAAACCACAACTCATCACTGTGAATAACCGGACGACCTATAATGTCTCTGTCAACAGTAAGTGAATCCCAAATTATTTCCGAACAAGCTAAAGACGAAATATACTCACAAATATGACATTCACACTCAAGAGGCTCGAAAGCAACGTTAACCAGCCCACACCTGAGGTCATGCACGCACCACTGAGACGAATTACAACAATTGACGATTGGTTACGCACACAACTATGAAACTGGCGTGATGGAGAGAGAAAATCTCGCTCAAGGCTTAGTCAACGGTCATAAAAAGGAGAGGCAACACATACACGGGCAAACGCTCAGGGCGACAAGGTTGGACCGAATTTTTACACAAATGAAATTGAACAGTCGATATGATACCCACCCAACTGCGAGTACGGAAACATTCGCGCGGAGGCCCATGGACTTTGGTATCCCAAATAATGTGACATTGGTAAGTGCAAACAGTTTCATTGAGCGCTATTAAGGGCCATTAACCAGCCGCTTGCACTTGAACACTTCAAAACTATTGTATACCACACGGAGGCAAATAGCTTGGCCGAACGCCTTTACCGTCAAGTGGAGACTATTTTAAAAGTCCAGCCAGATCATCAACGTCAAACTGATTACCTGCCTTTTACCATACTCAGAACTCAATCGACCGCCAGAAGAGATTGGGTACTTGGCCGCACAATCAACTTACGGCATGACACCACGCCTCCCTAGTGAGCTGCTACAAAATTAGAAGTCGGTGAAACTAATTCTGAATTTACCACCTTTGTGCAACAGTTGAGGCCATTCTTGATAAAAACCCGGTACCAACCTATCAAGTTATGAACCGCACCATAAAAAACACACCAACCTAGACTCTCCTGATTTTAATTTTTTTGTATCACTGCTGCAAGGGCCCGACTCTGAAATCCATATTCTGCACCAATCCGTGTGATCAAGCAACTCCCCAGGTCCTTCATAACCAACTGCATCGATAGACTTAAATTTGCCTATCTCGTGTCCCACCTATATCCCCATTTTTTGGAGCCAGTAGTATTCTCAATGATTGGCAACCTACCGAGCCAATGAATAACTAAGAGCAAGTGACCCTTAGCCCACCTCAACATCCCTTGCTTTCTTTCTCCGCACTCACTCAGGCCGAACGGTTAAAAGACCAAGAGCGCTGGAGGAGTATGGCGATTAACACTAATTCTACTCAATGTTCAGGCTCTTCGAACGCCCTGTCGGAGTCCTAAGGTTATTGCCTACTTCTGTTGCCCTTGTACAGATGGACACCACTCGACTTGGTTGCTTCGATCCAGCTATATACATCAGACGCGCTAGTCTCGTCTCTCAGATGCTTCTATTAGATGAATGCCTAAAGAACGAATTAATACGCGCTTGTCCCTCATACACTGCCCATTAAAAAGCTTTTCTGCAAGAGCAGATTATACGCAGTCCCAACAGGCATCAACCGAAAAGAACGCAGTAGGGTTTAGAAACAAACCGTATATTCCAAGCAACGATCAGAAGTATGATAAGTAGTTAGTTCCGGCCCAGCCTGGAACCAAAGGCGGCAATCAAGAGAAAAGAATTAAGAAGCGCAAAGTGGGCAGCACTCAAAAGCACACCTAGCAAAAAGTGCACGGAAACTTCGAGTGCGTTGAACGGCACTCGGAAAGCTCCAGGTTAGACAAACTTGAAGAATGAAATAATAAGAGGGTCTTTAGAAAAAAAAGCAAACTTTCGACGCGTGCGATCAGTTGCACGGCCAAACAGAGTACCATTGCATTTGTATCAGGCCTCCTACGGTATGTGAGCGAAGAATCATGCGCACAGAACAGACAAACGGAAAACAGTCGCAGTCGGGATCCTCAGAGAAGCCATACGGTCGATGGATAGTACGACCTTATTTGAGCTGATTGTTTGTGCTTGGATCATCATCTTGAATTATTCCCTACAGTGTTCTACTGACGTGCTTGCATATCGTTTTCCCCCCGTGCCCCTGCGAGAGGTAAACATAATAATCCTACGGAATGTTTCACTTTACTCCTGCTGTTCGTTCATTCAGACGTAGTCCAGGTTCACTAGGATTTTTTATTCTGCTAGCTATCACAACTCGTCTGACCCGTTTCGAACTTTTAATCTCAGACCAGTAAAGCTTCGTGCATGAGCACTCATGTCACGAAATCCTTTACAGCGAAGGGGAACTGGACGGAGTTAATGGATTATGGCCGTCCAGTAGATGTATTTTTCATCGACCTCAGTAAGGGTTTTGCTGAGGAGCTTCCTCAAAGGTTCTGCGTGAAACTACACTTCGCTGGATCAGGTGTAACGGTTTCACGGTGCACGTTAGCATTTTTGCGAGACGGGGAGCGATATCCGTGTAGGAACGAGTATTTTACCTTGATATGCGTCGCAAATTGCGGCTTTGGGGCCTTTTCTTCCTCCGCTTAACTTCACTGAGCTTCCGGACCTCCTGGAATGGCTTCCATTGAAATCTGCGGATGACCTTGAGATGTAGCAGGTTGTGGATGATTCGGCTGTCTCGGAAGCCTCACAGAACGTCCTGAACCAGCTTGGAAGTGGTTGGTACAAAGACCATAGCCAACAAGTCGTGAAGAATGCACAGTACTACGTGTTGGCTTTGCTGCTATTGCTTAACCAACTTATGTAATGAGGGTAACAAAGCTGCTCATCGTTCGTCAGCAAAAACCTTGGTGGAATTACCCCCCCGGACGACTCCCGGGCCAACAGCAATGGCAAAGAGCTGCTGGGGGAGGTTTCCGTGTGAATGGAATGTTTCATCGAGCTGCCAGGATGCTGACGAGGAATGCGTTCTGTGAGCTTCTCATACCGCTTGTAAGACCTCACTTAGAATATTGCGTCCAGGTGAACTGTGAATTCTTGCTGCGTGCCGAAGCGGCACCGCAGAGGATATTGTTTTCAGATATTAGGCTGGTGCAACGTCTGGTAAGGCTAACATATTCTGTCGATTAACTTGGAATATCGTCAAAGTTTTTTTGTCACTGTAACTTTCCTCTAATGCACCACTGGTGCTCTGGGTATATGTTTCCTTGGAAAGTTATCACTATTTGTTCCTGATTGAGGATTCGCCTGCTCTGGTTATTGCTTCAGTTAGTCTGACGTCTCAATAATGAGTCTGAACCGTGAAATCACATCTTCTGCACTTCCATAGCAATAACACACGCTAGTGATGGCGGAGTGCAAGCCTTCAGTTTACGTGGTAGTATTGGGTGCTACGATATGCAGTACCAAACGTCCTTACACTGGAAGTGCTTAAGTATACTGGCTTTTAGTTAGAAAGTAGGTTCTACTGACCACTTCCGACGTCCCTTTCATCTGCATGAGACGTCTTTTCCACAGGCATGCAGCAACAGTCTGTTCGCATGATCTACAGAGCAGTAGCATTCAACGCAAAACCTCAGATACAAAGCAGTCGACGAGAGATGTGTAGGTTTGTTGAGATAGTAACCTGTCGCACCCCTCCCCCGAGCAAACATGCCGAGTCAAAGTTGAGTGCTTCATTTCTTCTGGACCTCTTCACAGTGGTTGCTGTTCGCAGACTGGGTTCCAAAACTTCTAAAATGTCGCATGATCCACCCCTCAGATTACTTGATATATTAGGCAGTGAAGAAATCTTTCAAGAGTGACGGGTGTTTCACTTGACGGCTCTACAGATGTGGGAGATAAACATCGCCGAGTAGTAAAAACTAGGACACGAAAAGGGGATTCTAAGCCGCAAGTACCTGCAATTCCCTGTCCACCGGTTGGACCGCACTTCCCTGGCACCTCTGGCAGACTGCACTTCTCCTTCAGTCTTTCCCTGCCCACCTCCCACAACACCTCAAGCATCGGCTGTGAAGGAGCTGAACAATCTCCCCGCCCATTTTTTACGCCACCATCGCCGGCTGCCAAGTTTTCCTCCCTGAGGTTAGCAGTCGGAACGGCTTGTTGGGTTTTTCTCCTGCACCCTATGCGGCACATATCTGTTCGGTTGTTCCAGTGTGTTGCCCGGGTGGACCTCATTGTTACTCAGTCACAGCTAACCGCCGTCCAACCGCCAAGGCCAATTTTTGGGGCTGAAAAACGGTGACTGACGTTTGCGGTAGATCAGAAGCGAACTGCTCGTCAAGCAGGGACATATACCTACGCTTTAGTGGTGGCAAGGAGCCCGCCGCATCGCAAGTGGATGTTTAAAGCCGCCCGTCAGTGGAGGGCGGTGACTGCAGGTTGGCTACCCGCGTCTCTCCCCTCAATGTTTGTCTTTCTTTCCAGAATCCCTATCCGAGATCTTCTGTCTGATTTTCCACAAATCCAATCAAGGAATAGGTTTTCGCTTGAGTGTATACCAACCATTCGAGTCTATTCACTAAGCTCTCAAGACTCAGATATTGGGCTCGCGATGCAAATGCGGGCATCGTTGCGTTTGGAGGGGCTGGATCTCAGCAGACACAAGTGACAGTGATACTAACATCTTGCTGCAATCCATGTATCACCCCCGGAGAAGAATGAGGGGTTCCGCGATTTCACTTCCAACTAGCCTACCAACACTCAAGGCCATCGACATTTTTCAGTTTTCCGATCGAAGTGATGCTTTATGGTCACAACAAGCTCCAAGCCGTCAAGACTTATTTTAAACAGAGTTGTATACAACTCTCCATCGTGCAACACTTCGAACGAAAACGCTTTTATTCGAAGTTTAGAAAACTGCCTGGCATCTGCGGGCTGTTTTCGTCTGCATATTATGAACTACCTACACGCACTCGAGATAAATTGATCATAAATGTTTCAGCCCGATTTTCAGGACAGAATTTGTGTGTTTTCGTCGATGTCGGTAAGCGTGTACATGGTATGCCAACGCGCCCGATTAAGCACCGTCTTGGTAAGGTTCATTCTCTACTCGGTCCATCTATCACGAACGGGAGTCAGTTTTTGGAGAGTGGTCAGCAGACTGTCACTTGAACATTGGACAATTCATAAGTGATTTTCAGCCTCATCCGTTGCAGCTTGCAAGACCCGTTTTTGTCTCATACCCACTTGAATTTTCAAGACTCTGCGTCGGCTTAATTCTTGCATAGCGCCCGTTTGGCGGGCTGATATCGGCTGACTGGGCCACGAAAAGAAGCATAACAGGAGCAGTCCTCAAAATCTTCTCTTTCAGCAGTTTTTTTCTTATAGAGTTATCAGTCACTGAAGCAACCTTCCTTCTGAGATCGTTAGCTGCACCTCTAGGATCGCTTTATATCGTTAGATTCACATATAAATAAAGCCCTGTAGAAATCTTAACCCCGCTCTGTTCCTGGTATGTCCCGTAATCCCTAAGATCTGTGCCACACCCTGTTTTCGATTATCGATTTAAAATCAACGGACACCGGTTGGATAGCAAACGGATAAAGTGAGAGGAATCGAGTGAAACAAACTTATATCGATCAGAGAAATCGCTAAGATCACCGAACTGATTAACTGTTTTATCGACGATTGCGACGAGGTCGGATCCCCGTCCACTGCATATTAACCTGTCGCGCTGATTGCGACCTCTCTGGGCTGTTCATACCGATAGGGCCGCAGAATGTCTACGTTCTTCCTTTGAAGTTAAATAAGCTTCGTGTCTGGTTACTTGATATCTGAACCCCGTCCACCTTGACATGTCATAGAACAATGCAGTATTCTTTCACAAAATGCGATACTTGAGTAATTAGTCACAGATTCTCGGTGTACGCTTGATGTTCCTGGGTTACAGATTGCCTTTTACTATACGTCTACTCCTCTTTTTCCTTTGATTTGTATTTACACATAACTTACCATCTGTCTCCCCGCACGCGTCATTGATGGTCGTTGCCAAAAATTCCTACTCTATTCAACCATGAAAACTGTACCCTTCTTATCACCTGACTTCATTTTTATCACGTTACCAGTACAGCGTGGGCTGCTGTGCCGGTTTCAGGGGCATTACTAGTTGACTGCTGTTCGGTTTAGTACAGTTTTCAAGAATTGGCTTGAGCCAGAAAATGTCCAGTTTCTTGTACCTGTGGGCCTATGATGCCTTCCAATGTTACGACGATAAGGTGAGAAAATTCCTCGATTCCATGAGTAATCATGAAGACTAGCAGTTCAAGTCACCAGAACACAAGTTCACAGCCTCTGCCGATACACACAGTTTGTCCTCTCACTGAAATGGAATGAAACAAGAGATAAGTATAAGACCAAAATGGGTTTGATTCCCACAACCCAAACTTCCCGATGCGAAGGCTGAAGTTATAAATATGTGAATAAAAACAATGGATAGGGTTTAAAAGAAGAGAATACCATAATGACAAAAAGAAGGATGGGGAGTTGACCGACTCGTAGTTACGGTAATGAACGTAGTTACTAAACTTGCTCAAAATGAAACTCTCAAAACAGACCTGGGAAATGTGGCCAATAATTAGCAAGCTTTGTGAAACTCCGTCACACTCTGTGAAAGCACGTCTCAATAGTTGGTGACCCGAATTACGAAGGAATCAGCCTTAATCAATGTAGTAACTCTCTTCTACAACTTAAGAATGTGGTTTCGGGGGAGTGATTTTGTGTGCAGACCGAACAAAGGTCCCGCTTCATTCCCGGTTACTCCCTCAAGAATCCTGAAGTTTTCCGTTAGGTCTGCTCTAACCCTCCTCAGCATAGGAGAAACAGGTCAATTTTTCTCGGTCTGTCTTCATACGAGTTATCCCTCATTATCTCTAACAACCACGCTAAACCCCTGAACTTTCTCAAGTGTCTTCGTACCTTTTGCCACATGCAGGCTCTAGGCTTACACACATTACTTCAGACGTGGCCTCCCATATGCTTTATAGAGGGAATTTATAAACGGCCTTTATAAAGATGTTGGATTCATGAGTAAAAGCCTAGCTGACTCAGCTTCAACTGGCTGCATCCAACTCCCACTCCGACTTCAACGACTTTATTCAGCAAGAACAAGACAGGAGATACTCGTGGATTTCATCTCTTCACTTGACTCAGGTTCTAAATCCAAGCGTTTACGTGTGCTTAATGCAACGTAATTGTCGAGGTCATTGTTGACGTTTCGCTCGCGTGTGTAGAGTCTTTAACCTTTTGTTCCTTAGTTACGCATTATTCTGTATACCTCTTGTGTACACTGTACATACCTACTTTCCTATTGTTTGAACCAATTAACATATGGTGCTTGCGCGTTTCGCCCTCTGTTTTCGGGCGGTCGAAGTTATCGTAGGCTAATCGTGGCAACATTCTTTTAGCACGCTAAAAGAATCGAATTCGCTGTAATCCCTCTGATATTGGAGGGAGAATCTCCCGGCAATACAGATTTGGTGTGGAGGAATCTATTGTGGAAAACTATTGTGAATCGTTGTATTTGCTTTGTAGTACTGTTGCCCCAACTCTTCGTTCCACTACATGTGGTATGTTCGTGGATTTTTGCTTATTCGAGAGGGTATTTCCCTCCGTACCCGCGAGAAATAAATTCGTGTGGAGTGTAACGTAGCGTGCTCTCGACGTCATTTTGGTTTTCGTTTGTGTAAGCTGTGTGCATCTCTTACTGGGTCTTTGGCTCACTTTTTTTCTGTTATTCTCGTATAGAGGAATATCGTTGGAACCCCTACTTCTAAGAAACGCTGTCTCCCGGTTTCTCCACGTTGCACAAAGAAGCCAGAACGTCCCGCTTGCCTGTTACATGAGTAATAATTCACCAAATGACATTGAAGCGCAAGTTTCTCATTGGGCAACTGGTCATCTTAGATGGGAATGGGTAGAAGCTCATATAGATACATCCATATACACACATTCATATGCACACATATAAAGGTATACACACAAATATATATAAGTATGTGCATATAAATATATATGATTATATATGGGCATATCAATATATATTTTTACATATATATAATCAGATATATATTTATATGCAAATATATATGTATGTGTGCATATATACGTGTACCTTCAAATATGTGCATATGGATATATATATATACATAATATCACTCGATATATGAAAATTCGTAAAATTATATACATATATATGGGCACAGTGTGGGAAGACCTCACCTATTGACCTCATCTGTGATGCTGAACGATCAAAAGTGAAGGTGAGAACAGCAAACATTTTAGGCAGGTATTCCAAAAACCATCCTATAACTGGCAACAATTCTGTTTAGCGTAAGTGGGTAAATAAGTTACACCCACTCCGGTTACGTCTACCAACATAGCATGCCATAGTGTGAAGCCTATGGCGACCATGATAGATGGTAATTTTGTTAGTCGTATTCATCTGTACCGTTCCAATGATTTCGGTTTTGCACTTGCTTTTGTTTTAGCCGAGCTACCCATTTTGGAATATTCAGCCCGGCGCTAAAATCACAACTCGCTCCGTGCATCGCTAGCTTAAAGTGCCTCTCTGTACACTCTAGTTTCCAGGGGCGATAATAACACACGGGGGTTAACGTGTTGAGTCTTGGTTTTTCATTGTCGACCGGTTGTCGATATTGAACATTGACTGGGTTTTATTTCTGTTGGATCAGTTCCAAGTAGCCGCCATAATTCAACTGATGAGTGACATTCCCTAGAACTACATTCCCATGCCTTTGACCCTTCGGTACAAACATGTATCTTAACACTTTCTCCCGCAGTAGAAACTTATAACTACCTCCCAATTTCAGTAAATCTTGCAAATTCATAATTTCCTTGCGATCATCTTATTTGCTTTGTCTTGTGCGTAGTCTAGCTGAACCGTGCTGACGCATTTTGATCCCTTACTTCCTGTTCACATACATCCCCCTTTCACCAGAACTCTTGAAATGTTTCTTCATCTCACACAACTTGCAGTTCAGCAACAGCAGTCAGACGTCTATTCCTAAGATATATATATTCGGATTACCAACCTCAAAGTCATGTGAGTGCACCAGGTTTTTCTCCACGATTTGATATCCATCAGTGCGATAATGGTTGACCCAGGAGGCTTGACATCTATAGCCTGCAAAACTACAGTTTATCGTACTAATTGATTGATTAACCATTACCGTGTAGAGGGTTTCGTTTGCAATGTACAGTGTACGCATTTGTACACCGCACTTCCGTGCGATCAGCCTGGCGGCAATCTAGTAGCACACTGGAACATTCAGCCGTTCCCTGAGTGATCTTTGAGTGTTCCAAAAGGAACACTCGCCGAGCTTCCTTGTGTCCAATTTCTGTGTATCGTTTCGCAGGTGTAAAGGCTAATAAAAATAATACACACCCTTTTGCTACTCAAAAACGTGTGAGCAGACCTACACAACTCATGTGAATTTTGTTTTATCGAACCACTTCATGCTAATGGTGACCGCACCTAAGGAATGATTTCAGCCATCTTGCTTAACTCGTTACGTGGAAAATGAGCACTAAAGTGTCGAAAAGGCCGAGGGAGTGTTCGCGTGCTAACGTTTACCGTTTGACTAAACTAGCGCGCCAGGATCGTTCTGGAGGCAACTGTAAGCCCCTCACGGCTTTTGTGGCTGAGAAGGAACAACTGATCCCTTTGGTTTTGCAACGCTTTCAGGGTAAGCGATATTTTCTATATGAACTTAATCTAGACGAACGTCCACTTGCAACCAGTTTTTCGGTCTTGGAAAGTGACATGAGAGATTCCTAAACGGAAGCAACGGTAGCAAGTGGGATTATTCTGCGGTCTTTCTAAACCTGTGAATGTCGCAGAATATTCGAATAGCGTGATAGATGACTTGTCGATTGTATTGAGGGATGGTTTGTTGCTGTCACCATATAACCGCCATGTGCAAGTCGTTTTGGAATGCGAAGTTGGTGATGCACCAGCCAGAGCTCTTGGGCGGAATGACAGCACCCACTGGTTCAAAGCTGTACAAAGTCAAGACGGATCGCGCTTTTGATTTTCCTAACATTTTCTAGATGACTCGCAACTGGCTTACGGATACCAGCAAATACTGGAACAGTTATCAGACCTACCATCGTCCAACGCCGCGGGTATGATGGATCGCGGTGACAAACGTAAGGGGTACAGTGAAATCGCCTTGGGTCTCATTTGCAAGCAACCCATTGTTCGTTCTGACTTCAAGTATGAAGTGGAGGAGAAACGGGATCGATATCGACTATTCCAAAGTGAGAGATTTAAAGGGTAAGTTCGTTCAATACAAATAATCACCGTGCTCACCGGGTGTAATTGAGAATTTAGTTCTCCAAAACATCCGAATTCGCGAGGAGTTGCAGGCCCTACGACTGGAAGTGAATGCACTGCGATTCCGACAGGCAGCTCCCGGTACGTCATCTTCCGCACACTCCCCTGTGCGATTCCCCATGTAACTGCTGAATATGAAGCTGGAAGAAGCAGCAGCACATACCCAGCTGGTGTGTTCAATTTTTCCTATTCACAGTACGCAGGTTACCTTTCTCAACAGTGTCGGTGGCACATCCATGGATGAATGCACTGGAAATGTTATGAAAGCATTATTGACGGTTGAAGTGGTGAAAACCATAAATTGGAGAGGAGTAAATAATCGCGTCTCCATTGCCCCCTCACAGTTGGCCGCAGCCATCTTTGGTATGTTCGATCACCAAAAGTCATCACATGTTAAATGCAGAATCCATCATGAAGAAGGTTTACTCCGGCGAATCGCACGCGGACCTCGAAGGAACCATTCGAGGATGGATTCAGAAGGCGAGGTTGCGAGCAACGAAAGAAGTTGACGATCTCTTTACCGACATATCTGCACTGTGATTCTAATTATGTACTCGTCAAAGATATACAGATATTGCTGTAAAAATTGCGCTTAATATAACGTACGATTATCTATGTGCCTACTACAACGTTTCTCGTGCATCGGAACATTGCGTGGTCGTTATTGTGCGAGATTTGATTTACGTTTAACATTACTGAGATCCGTAGGAAAACAGATAATGTGCGGCATATGACAAGCTCGCGTAATGGGGATGCGCGCATTTTTTCTCCCACCGTTCCCTGAGTGTTCCCCAAGTGTCTAGTGAGAAAACTCGGGGATCACTCGGGAAACGCTCAGGGAACGGTCATGTTACAAGAACATTTCTACTTCTCAATGTTTCTTAGCGTTAACAGCTGTCTGACAAGTGGTAATGACGAAGCCTGTAAAAGATTTCCGTTGAAGTTTGCGCTAGTCTTCTGCATAATCTTCACAATTTTGAATATCATTCTAAAGGTGCTATCATCATGCATCGCCATGCTGATTCAACGTACGGAAGTGTTTTACCGGCAATGGACCATATGAACAAAGAGAACACTGACTCACCTATATTTAAAACAGGCGATCGTCACTCTCCTGCTAGTTGTCGGCCGATCAGCCTCATCAGCATCCCATGCAAGATGATGGAGCGACTGCTAAGACGCACCATCTTTAAGCATTTCTCCTCCAATAACCTTATCGCGTCAACCCAGCATGGCTTCTTCCCGATCGGTCATGCATAGCAAATATGTTGAACTTCATGGATAGCCAAACAGAGGCCAAGGACAATGATCATATCTCGGAGGCCATCTCCTGCGACTTTGCTAAAGCCTTCAACCGTGTGCCACACGGTCCTCTGGTGCATAAACTAGAAGCTTATGGGATC
>QNGE01004078.1:0-56409 GCA_008508345.1 Paragonimus westermani
GTGAGTGATGGTCAACTTGAAAATAAACCAATTCCCCGACTATTACCATTGACTGAGTCAATGGAGTCAATGCTCACCGGGAGAAAGGAATTGAAAAACAATTGAGCAGATTTAAATTACTAGTTTATCAAAGTCTGTGTATTTCACAAATAGTTACTTCATTAAGGAAATTGTAGGAACCAAACATGACGCAGTTACTACATAAGACTTCAGAGCCTCTTCTCTGGTCTACGGAGCAATCAGTGACCAGTGCAGACCAACTCTGACTCTATCCGTGGTACATGCCGACGGTGAATCTTGCTGAGTGCAAGAAGCCAATTTTATTAGCGGAATAATTTGCAAGGAGACCCCTTATGTGTCCGATTGCGCTCGACTATCTTTCACAATCAGTCGACATTAGAAATAATTAGCGTTCATTCTGGCATATGGAGGAACGTATTTATCTTGGAAACAAAATACAGCGCCACATTCTTGCAATTTGTGAGTTTTCTACTCTACGAAGTTGAGGATAAGTATGCTTGTCAAAATCAAAGGGAAAACGACTCGATTGCAACCCGTATACTTTACAATCGGTGTCTCGAATATGATAGAAGCTGAAATGTATTTTCAAAAACCACGTGACGGAACACTTTTAGAGAGAAAAAAACCATGTGTGTGAACCAGTCTCTGTGCTTCGTACGTGTTAGTGTGTCTCAGCTAAGTGATGCCTGAGAGTAGACTTGGTGTCTGAACAGGAATGTTTATTAAACAATTCCATCTCAGCACCATTCGACACCAGAACTGCTCAGAATGAATATACTGTGTTGCAATAACTTCGCTGGTGGTTCATCTAATTTGGTTTACTTGTGTGTTAAGGTGTGTCTGGCATTCCAATAAACAACCGAATAGCCGTGTATATAATCGTACTTTCATATAAGGAAGTAGCCGACGATTGCGTTTCACTACCATTAGATTAACAGATTGTATGCGTTTCTTCGTCAACTCCAATAAATCCGACCCATCTACAGTGGGTACACTGGCATCAAATTGAGGTATTCGCTGAAGTTGCCGGATACAGCATTTACCAGAATTGCCCAAGGGATTCGAGAGACACAGGTCAGTGTGTGGTTGGAAGTTAGCAATGACCTTTAAAAGTAAGCTGTAAAAGCCCAGCTTTCAGAATCACATACCGTCGGAAGTGGTTACATCAGTGGGTTGGTATTGACCCTGAATCAATCAATGATTAAAATGACATCCTTCTTTTAACAGCCATTAAATGAATGATGGAAGCGTGTAGTTAGATAGCTGTAGGAACGGACCAAGTTATCTCTCAATGCTACAACCATTACCTGTCGACAGCGTACACGAACCAGCGGTATGTAACAAAAAATGAGTGTTGGCATATTGTGATATTCGGAATTAGGGACTTCGAATAGCCCTATAGATCGTACTTGATTTGAAACCGCCCACGCAAGTAATAAGGAGAAAACCTGGTAGTTGTAGCAATCAGCAGTTCTTATTTATGAGATGAGAAGCCAAATTTATGGATGTGCAACAGTATTCAAAAAATCACAGTCTGCCATTGGCTGGTCGTATCAACACATGTAGTTTTACAAATTGTAAGTAATTCGTGCAATACATGACAAATAAATTGGCGAATAAGGGAAGACATATCATTGAAACTGTTCGTCCAATCCTGATGCTGTAACTTTAACGCGATATTTGGAATGGCCCGTTGTGAAACCTTCTATTGTGCTGGGGTTTGGACAAGCGGTGAATCGATTGGATTTTCACCACACATATTTGCCGATGAGTTTGACGGTCATGGTTGGTATCGACTCATGAAATGATGTAGCATTGGAAACATAGGTACATGTGCGATTTTATGACGAGAAAGTCATATATACTGCAGCTACGGTTGACGAATTCAGGGAAGGAACCTGATATCGAAAAGGTGGGAAAAACCAATCCACTTCAACGAAACTGGCTACGATAGCTAAGGAGAACGATATGACATTGAGAATCTTCATCCCCTTCATCGAATCGTCAACATTTGAAAATTACTAGGTATAACACTGTGATGATACGTTAATTAGTGCTCAGAAATTAGGACCGGGAATGAACCTACCTCTTCTCTATGGATGGATCACTCGCATTCCAGTTCAAGTGACACTTTGGTGGCACAGCTTACCGCACATGCTTTTTTGCTCCCAAACAGCATGGTCATAAGAGTTCACAGATGCTATCGAATCTGATGGTAATTGTTGAGAACGTTGTGTCATTCACCTGGTTTCAACTTCATATTTTAAACCGATGAGGTGTATTTTTGTAGTGATCAAGTTCGTAGAATTAATAACAGTTATTGAACCAGTTCGAGCCCAATGCCAGGCTGGATGCAATAGAAACAGAAGACCGGGAGTTCTGAACACACTTGCGAGTTTACTCTGAGCCACAAGTACTTTCAGAGATAGCAATACATGAAGCAATTGGTTAGATGACGTGGAACAGTGTTGCGCGAATCACTGTTTTTTTAGGTGTGTGAATCGTGGAACGCTCTTCTAGTTGGCAGTTGGAGAACCAACAGCGTCAGGGTAATCAATAAACCAATGGGTGGTTGTAATCGTGCGATTACGTTTGGTGCATCCGAAGCTATAACATGCTGTGGATTGTAAACGGCCGTCCTTGAAGCTACGATTATCACAGTTTCCCAAACAAGGTCCTGGAGACGAGTTTTTGGTCTCCACCTATCAATTTAAGTTAATCTTGCGCTCACAGCTAAGCAACATAGTGATTCGCATCCTGTCGAATATGATATTGTGTGTCTTGCTAAGTTTACAAACCACGCGTATATGAAGACAGCAAACCTGGTTTCTGTAAATGAGTGGCCTGTTTTTGCAAATAGCTTAACCTGTTCTCACTCGTGACTTACGATAATTGGTCAGATAGCGGTTATATCGACTGTGAAAGAATTCACGGCGAATTTCATAATTTGTCATCATCTTTGTAGTTCGGCAAAGTCAAGGCAATAATGTTCAGTAAATAAACAAAATCACAGTGACCTTGTGAAAACAATTCGCCTTTACTCAGTGTAGTTTATGAATCCAGTTTCCGGTGAGAGCGCTGGGAAACAAGACAGTTATTTCGACACAACAATACAGTATAGGTAAATTACGGTTGAAATGGTGACCTTATTAACGCTAGTATCACAGATGTAGTTTTAACAGCTCTCTCTCTCTTCTTATGATGATTTCGCAAGGTTGAATTAGTCAGGTTTTGATCATGCATATCCTCTGTTTGTTTCGAGGTTAATTTGTACTCACCGAGGAGACGAAACTGATTGATGTAAGAAGGGTTTAGCACACAATTCTGTTAAGGCGATCATCGAGACGGTTTAGGCAATTTCCAGTTATCGATATGAGATCAAGAGTGATCGGTGTAAGAGTGTATAAGAAAATTGGCACAATAGTCGATGGCGGACATGAAGAGCTCCCCCTATTGCTGGCAACGGTAATGAGCTGGGCCACTCGTAAAATTTTGATCAACGGATCTGTTGGCTTTCTCCCGGTCCCATTACCCGTTTGATCAGCTAACACCTCTGCTCGGGTAGCAGTACGTGGTATCGGGTTTTCAACATGTCCCAGTTACTCTGTATCTTATTGCAGATATCTTGTGTTTGTTTAAACGTGGTCATGTTCCTCGTCTAACCTGGTTTAATTAATTTCGTCAAAACACCTCGCAGTCTTTAAAAAATTCTTCACGTGAAATATTTTATGGTTATTCTCACTCATTAAGTGCAATAAGCACACAAAAACAAAATTTCTTCTCTCTTCCATCGATCAAACAGGAACCACGGGCAATGAATTTGGGTAATAGACGATTGGTACCGTACCCAGCCACACTGGCATGATCAACCTAGCATAAATACACAAAATCTTATACGAAAGTATAGTCGTGGATAGCTGTCTGACTCTGTGTGCCTGACCATTTGTCAGCCAGGCGCAGAACTTGCTACCGCAATAACAGAAGTGTGTATCTCGATGAGCCTATGTAGAGTCATGTATGATGTCTCACTTCTATACTAAGGCTCTGAGTCAGAACTGATACACACGTATAGGACGTCTGGGTCAAATTCCAGTATCAACACTTATTCATAACGGGACGTCGCTCACCGCAACAATGTCGTGGACTAAGTTCGAAGAAGACTTTTCAACAAACACGGTAACAACGGGTACAACGAAGCTGAGAAGAAGGATTAGAAATGATATGAGTGTAGCACGTCACTGACTGTGATACATTGCCATCTTGAGTGGCGCTTCTAATTATCGATCAAGTAACTCGTAAGGTCCCCAAACGGACAAGCGAAACCAACCCATTTTACACAACCGAAAAGTTAGGACTTCTGTATTTCATGACTACTTCGTTATATGCTCCTCAGCACTTGCACCTAACTGCTGGTGGTCTCAGTAAATAAATTCCCTTTTGGGAAACTCTCTGTTAGTATGTAAAGTACGTGACCCAGCCATCAAAATCTATGTAACCTGAGGAGTTGACAGACAGATCGTGTAACATTCTGAGACAACTGATGACGAACGGCCGCGTCAATCGAGCGGTCATGTAGGTTTACGCTAGAAGCACAGGATAGTCAGTTTCGACTAGTTCCGTTTTTCGAATGATTGCAAAACATCTTCCTTCTCTGTATTCTGACTTCAGATCGGCATGACTGTTTGTGAGCTACAGTCCGACCGGAAGAGATCTAACCGAAGAAACTGTGTAACCCTTGAGGGACAAACTTAATCACAACTTGCAATCTCGGTAAGTTCCCCAGAAAGAGAATCCTACAGTGTCCAAACAACCATTACCAGAATGCCCTCAAAGTTGTCCACTGTGATGGTTAAACATGCATAGTTGAAGACCCATTTTTTGCTCGAGGATGTTTGACAAATTAGTCTGTTCAATAGAAGTCCGTATAAAACTAATTTGGGTTGGCGAATGATTTCACATGTCCAACGCAGCGTGTCGTGAAATAAATCATGAGGTGAGCCAGACAATCGTTAAAACTGGGTCAGGGTCCTACAAGAGGGCTTACGCACACGTGACCATCAACGTTGTCCTTGTGCGGAAACCAGACAATTTAGGACACGTGATTGGATCACATGAGCCACATGAACGCGCAATGAGGTTTCTCAAAGTACCCAGCTGGTTTTGGCCTAGAGGTTTGGTTGTCCCAACCGGTACAAAGGCCATCGATCGATCTAATCGTCAATTCGATTGGGTCATTAACAATAGGTAGCCTGTCACGGACATACTGACGTGGATTCTGTCTCGGAAGTGACGTGACAGGGTCGCCGTTCGCCACATTGCCTCTAATGCTGACCACAAGTAACGAATGAGAGCAGATCCATTCATACATGTGAGGCAGGTTGTTCAGGCCTGCAGAACAAATTATCGATAGGTATGTCATTTACATTTCCAAAATAATGACTTGTGGGTTTAGTACGTAATAATCCAATGAAAATATAGCTTCTCTGAAGCTGTTTATAACTGTGTTATGACAGCTCGATTCTTGGGGAGCACGAGCAACCCGTTTGTCTGCTCTGGCCAGCACGAGGCAAGTGAGGGTTGAGCTACACAAAGTTCACTGTTTGCTCAACACTGCAAATATGCAAGCATACCTCTGTACATTCCAATACGATTCTGATAAGGCTTTAATCGATAGGTAGTTCTTCTTATGAGCTAACCCATGGCATGTCCTGTTTTTTTATTTAGACACAATCGATAGATAGCTGAGATTTAGCGAATTGTATCATGCATTGCTGAACGAGATAATGGGTTCCTAAGTGTACCCGTTAGGCAATACATAAAAAAACATGAAAAGCTTTCTTGTGATAATAACCTTGGTTTTATAAAACTACTGCGGCAAAAATATGAAGGTGACACGTTCCCGCTACGTTCCATCTTAGTACCTATATGTTTCCATGCTTTCGGTGCTAAGCGATGCAGTTCTCACCGTTGTTCATTGCGGCCAAAGATTCCATTGCCCTAATATAAGCCTTAAGCTTTTTGATTACTGTTGTTTACCTTCCATGATTGATGCGTTTGCTTTTTCGGGATAGACATAAATTACATGGCAAAACTGTCGATAATCTAACAAAAAATCCATTTTGTTCTATTGAGGCAGGTGACCAAATGGGAGACGTGATTATTTTAACATTCGGTGGAGTATCTCCACTCGGTGTTAAGATATGTTCAAAAACACACCACGCGTGGATGGCGGATAACACGGATTACCAGACGAGTCATCACTCAATGAAATCAGACTAACAGGCGAGAAATGGCAGACGAAAAACCCATGACAGAGTGCGTCAGTCATAGGCACAAAACCAGGCAGAATTGCCCACAGCGTTTAAATGAAAACCACCGCTGTGTTGTGGACTGGAATTTCGACTCCCAAACAAGAGCGCGCGTGCGTGGCATGGGCGCGTGCAAGTTGGACAATAGATATTGTACCTAATTGAACGACTTTTTGCCACGCTATGAAGCTTGCGTTAGGATAGGACTTTCACGCAATATTTTAGTTGGCACGAGTGCTGCGATAACGAAAGGCGCCTAATCTGGGAAGCAGTTTAATATCGAGCGTCTATCACAAGATATGAACCTACACAAGTACGCACGCACCACACAACACCCCATGGCTGACTTGTGTCCACATTTGTTGGCGGTAGTGCATCTTTTGTTGCAAGTCACACACAGCGCACGTACAAGTTTGCAATCGTTGTTTCCCAGTTGTTGGACTTCCGCGTGTTGAGACCTGCCCTTTAATTTTCGTGTGTCCTACCCATACACGACTACTCTCATTAGCGATGCTGTACATTATACGACACCCTTAGATCACCTTATCTTTGAATGAGAAATGAATGACAACTGGAACTCTGTTTTGTACGCTGGTGATCAGTTAGTCATAGTTCGATCATTGGCACTGACATTTTCAAGTAATCCTTTCGTTTATACGATTGTAGTTGAAATGACATTGTTTTTATCGAAGAGTCGTGGTCATTTCAATTTGAAATCACATGAACAGTTACTGTAAATTAGTAAATGTTTGTGATCTTGACACACCTCTGAACAACACAGTAGCAATTAACATATGGTAAGACAATTAACGCAGTGTGAACAGAGTGAAATAAATGTTCACCATGACACTGCATTTCGACACATTCAAAGTGTTCCGACTGATTAGATCGCTCGACGATAGGTGGCACGGAGCAAGCAACAGTGATGGGACTATACCACTGAATAACGAAAGTGAGAATAACGAACTCAGTCGCACTTGTTTGATCTCGTTTTTTGCTTATGATATTTCATAATTACGTCTGATTTCTCTCTGTTCTAGTTCTGCGTATTTTGTGGTATCATTTTTATCAGTGTTCCGTGGCTAAAATTATTTTAGCCTCTTGTAACCTGCGGGAGGTTTCTAAGCATACCCTGACTCACATTCAGTTGCGGTTCTCATACGATTTCTAATGGCATTCTAACTTGCAACGCTTCAATCACGTCGCATAATTCTTCTGTTTTTTTTCCTCTGAATATGTTTCAGATCAACGACTGTGGAGTCGTTTATGAACAAACGTTTGCAACCGAATTGTCTACGTTTGACTGTAACATAAAACGATGCGATCTGCACAAGATAAGATCAGATTTATGAAAACAAATTAGGGGAAGTACGTTTAATGAAACTGTCCCACGATTTTGGCCCCAGATAAGTGCCACGGCAATATGTAGTCTGATAAAACCAAAGTACTCCGGCACCCGAAATCGCTAAATGAGGTAGCGTTACGTAGCTATCGTTTATAGGATGACTTGGAACATGTAGAACGTACCGTTCAACCGAAGAATGCCTAATGGTACCGATGCTGAAGCAGACTGCAGTTTAGTTGTCATGGCAACAATTCGGAGCACGTACCTGAGTACTTACTCGATGCACTTTGTGAAAATAATTTCAGGATAAAGCCAAACAAAAAGGCCCAAAATGACCAAACGATTGGTCGCTGGATTAAAAATCAGGTAGACATTAGAGTAAAAAACATAAAGGGAGAAAACACGGTAACTATCTCTTTAACTCCAAGTAGTGAACTCTCGGTGTGGAATTCTATTCTAACTGAGCTCACAGAAACTAGTAAACTTGTTGTACGACATTTTCTTCACCGGTAAATGGTAATAGATTCTGATTACTACATACTAAACATTAGGTAGACCGATGGCAGTTTGTGTAATCCTGTAAACATATCCGTCAACCACTTGCGAATAGAGACATCAGACTAGATTGTTGCTCTTGTTAAAGGTAATCATTAGTGCTCATCCTGCTCATCACTGTCATCAGTTGAAGTCCAGCCACACTTTGGAAGTTCAGAAGCTATAATCAATTATTTAAAAGAATGTCTCAGTACATATTAACCGAAATCTCTTAATATTTCTGTCAGCTACCTTATATATTGCATGTTTGCAATCTGAGGCTAAAATCTGGAAAAGATGAGAACAGCAAATATTGCTAAGTTTCGTAGTATCATCACACTGTCCAACAGAGACACATTTAACTGGAGCGAGTTATGCCAACTAAACTCCTTCATTATTTAAGGAGAAACCAAAATACCGTGCAATAGGTTTGATGACTTCTGTGATTTCATTTTGGAGGGGAGTGCTAGTCGTGGGTTCATTGAGTGGAGTTCACAGGGAAGTTACTTTGTACGCTCTCGTAAAGATCGGTAACCCTAGCAGCACTCAAACAGGAATGTAGCTGAAAATTAGTATTTTTCAGCTTGGGCGTGTCGAATGTGAGGTCGCTGGCACATGGTTGTCTCAAGAAACCGTGTACGGAGTCCAACTCTTGGCTATGGCAAAGATATACACTAGAGATGAGGTCTAAGGAGAGTAAAACTACAGTCTACTGCCCTTTCTCAAAAGTGACTGTTTGAAACTTCCACTTGATTGGGTAAGCTGCGATTATCTGCAATTGTTACTCTGTTCACACTAACTAAAATTAATCTTGTTTGTTGTTTCCTCCGCCAATTTTCAGGTACTTCAACTGTCAACCCTACCGGCAATAGAGCTTGTTGTCTGTCCCGGATGAGTAACCGAAAACACTCAACGACCTTGACCGAATTGGCAGCCTTTGTGTCTGGTTTTTCCGTCTCTCGTCCCGCTCTACTCAACGGCAACATGGAGAGAGTTTCAAGGCTAGATATCAAGAGAGCAGACTTAGCGGGACTTATTAGGGACAGGTGGGATTAGTCACTCACTTCCTGCTCCCTCAAAATGGAAAACTCTCTGGCTGTGGTGGGATCTTCGAAAACAGGATAACCCAATTATGGTTAGAGAAGGCTAACAGCTGATGTCACAGATTGATTCGTGAAAATCATGAACAGTTGTTTGAGAAACAGCAGATAACTTGCCGTATACGGTATGCACATTGAATCAACGAAAAAACTGGGTCTTATTTACACTTGCTAAACAGTAAGTTGTATGGTGACTGAGATCACCGTTTTCAGGCACACTAATACAAAACTCCCCTCTAATTCTTACCTGATACGTAGTCAAATATGTCACACTCCCAGAGTTGAGTGGAACGGTACAGTAGGATGCAGATCGGGAATTCCCGAGAAAAGGGTCTGTGTCTTCTGTTTTGTTTCATAACAGCCCCGAAGTTTATCTCGGTTTGTGGTCCATTTCACCGGAAGATTACTGAATCGGTCAAACTGAATTGACTTTATATGGTAATCGTCCTAGTTAAATAACCACTTTTTCACAGCCGCAGCTACTTACGAAGATTCCGGTTGTTTTCTGATTAATTTCATCCGGCATTAACAGGATCCTCCACTGGATGTCTCCGAGTTCAGTGGTCTTACAGCTGAAGCGTTCATGTCGTGGATGTCAATTCGCGCAATCTGATGTAACTGAACCAAAATTTCTTCGATTGCAAGAAAGAGGAACTAGGGTGATTGGCCGTGCTGTGAGACCTAATATGACAGCTTTGGTATTTAGCTCATTTGAATTATTGCTCCACTATCTTAACCGAAGAATTCCGTAAAGAGTGAACGTGTTACCATAGTATGGGATGAAATGTTTTTGTCAAAAACGATATGAGTTTGGAGTTTGAATCTATGAACCTGTGTCCAATGTATGCTTGATCTCAGGTGGATTGGGTACATCGTGGCTAGTGGAAGTAACGGACGAGAAACGTTTAAAATTTTGCGGCACACTATTTGAGAAAGTGATGGTGTATCACTGTATTCTTTGTGTTTGTACTGCAACGCACAGTACACATTTGAGAAACCTTAATGTTTGCTTCGTATCTTCCCAACCAGCATCTACCACCACAATGTCTCGATCAGTTAAGCACTCGGAAAATCACAAAGAATCAACATCATTGATCACTTGATGCATGTTGACATGTCAACCTGGAGAAAAACTTTTGAGTACGTTACGTAACAAATGTTCGAAGACTTCAGTTTCTTGTGGGCGGTAACAGTCAACAAATGGAAGCCACTAGACTACGTACAAAACATTTTTTAATCGTTTTTGTATTTTGCTGACAACTGAGGCGCACTGATGTGCGCATGCTTGTGATTGTGTGTGTGGCTATTGGTCCATTGAACCTTGCTGACTTCATTGAGTACCCGATGAGATGCAGCGAAACGTGCTCGAGGGGTCCATCGTGCAAAATACTGGTACCTTGCTTTTCTGCTCAATCCGTTATTTCATTTTTCATCAACTTATAAGTCTACCTCATTTTCTGAATCATGATGCCTAGGTTGACCGTCTGTTGGTAACCAAGACTAGAATTCCTTGTTAAGTATGAGCATCAAATGAAGAGCGCGAGCGACCTTGAATGGAATCATGAGGAAAGATAGTGTTATGGTCAAAACTCTGGATAAACCAGACACGAGCTCATTACTGTATGCACACCGTCTTACTGCCAATAGGCTAACTCCAGAATTGGATTAATGGGTGCATACATGCTGAGAATCTCCACTTACTCAAACGCTTGCCAGGACCTACCTGTTTCATGCGTTCTTCCCATGCACTTGCCTTCACACACAACCCACAACCAACCGTTCGTAGAAATAACAACCTTTGTGCACTGCACACCTTGTCTTTTTCAAATATATTCGAAAGTTCATTTTCTCCAATGGTTTACTGTTCCACATTTCAACCACATTTGGTGGTCTTCTCCAATGGGCACCTGTAACATGAACCAGTCGGACTAGCTTACAAACCCAGCATCATTATGGATTCAGAACACTGCATAACCCTAGAAACATTTTACTTGCAGTCCGTTGGGTGCTCAGGATCTCCAATAGACCCAGTGAATTTTGTAAGATGATATTGCCCTCTCGGACGCTTTCTTCTGTTGTGACAATCAACACAACACTTAAACAAGAACGAAAACTGCAACAATTTAACTCACAACCATACTGGTCTACCGTTGATCAAAACCACAGCAGAGCAACTGGGTAGTTAGTGATGCTGTTTGCTTAAAGTTGAGTGACCCTTCAGTAAAGTACGGAAACCAGAACCGTGATAGATTACGTCTTTGTAATGTACCTGTCGCTTCAAGCGACATTAATAGATAAACGCGAACACAAACCAAGTAGCCATCAAGCCACTTTGTACTACCAGAGTTCACACTGTCCATGAAACACGTTTGGCTTTCAGTGGTGTGGTTTCAATCATGTCAGGCATAACACAGTTCACAAATAAGAACTTGGTCTGCAAACACGTGTAAATGAGTGGGCAAACGACTGTCAAACGAATGAAATGTGTGCGACTGTTTACAAGAAATTCTTGATACACCCGTGCATCGTGGTGCGCAATAGAACGAGTGAGATAGAACAGGATTATCGAACTGGGAGAAGGAGACAAGGCAGTGATTCTAACAGTGTCATTTAAAATGCATCCCAGCAACACCGCAGACTCAAGTGTCGGGACGATGAGTGAGTCCCAATTATTAGAAGCTAACAGGAGTACGTACACAGTATGGATACCGGACACATATAAGCGAAAACTAAAGTGAAAACAAATAAACATAAATTTAATTTCACTTTAAAGAACACCGACGCGTTCACCCATTTGTGACACTATTTGTTAGAGAAAGAGGAAGATTTGTCACTAGGCAACGATATAACCGTGGCGCGTGAAAAGTTTAGAACGAGTTTCTCACCGTAGAAACGAAAGAATTGGGTGTGCTGGACAAAATGTATACGCCCTCTCATTGTGTCGTCGCATATGCACCTGGTGTTTCTTCGTTCTCTTAATGAAGCATGGAGGTAGTGAGTTCCACCGTGACAGACATTCCATATATGCCTCTCGTCTCTCCAACAGCAGTTTTCATATCACAGTATCAGATGCATGGACGGACCTACAAAATCCTCTGACCTAAACAAACAAAGAAATTAAGGAGCACACTGAGGGAAAATGATGATGAATTTGTCAAAATAATTTGGAATTGTTAAAAGTTATGCCAAAAGGCTGATAAAAAACATAGTGTGTTGCACTAATCTATCGGGCTGACAACATGCAAGAAGTGAAGGTGAGTTTTACTGTTGAAAAGAAACACAGCGAATATTTTCCATTAACGTTTGTAATTTTCTGACTCTAACACTTGTCTTTCAACGTTGCCTTGCATTGTTTCATCCCTATTGTTACTGCTTTTCAATCATAATAATTTATTAGTAATTAGCCAATAAACTAACCCATACAAACCGCAGTATCAAATGTTTGTTGGTGCTTTCGATGGTCGTTTGTATAAAGTTTTTGTGGCACAGGTGAGTGAAGTAATTAGGTAACATGTGGTCTGAGAAAAAAATACGGTCCACATCTGTTCATTTCCGTAGTAGCGACGGATGGTGATGCAGTTTGATGGAAGTTCGAGGATTTGGAAGTGACACAGTCGACGACTCAACCATTTCTTATCCCTAGTGCAACTGAAGTGTGCCAAACAGTCCCATGTTTCTTTAAACTATGTCCACCGTACTATCAATGTTACACTTGGAGATACTGGGGATATTATCTAATACACAAACGTTTGTCTGAGATACAGACGATCATACGAGTTGTTTAGCTGACACACACAGACACACATTGAAAGAACTGATTGTTCATCTGTACATTCGATTGGACAAAACCAAACAAGCCTTTGTAACATGGCTATTAGAATACAGCAACATCTGTACTTGTTTTTGCACTTTGGAATTTAAATTGTGTACCAAAATTCAACGTATTTCATATGAGAATAAAAAAGCGAGTCTGCCGCGAATCTGTCGGCAACATAAGACCTGAGTGTTACACTTGTAAAAGCCAAAATTCAGTGAATATCTTTGCCCAGTACTCGAAAAGTTTTACCCGATAGCCACTCATGTCAGTCAAACGTGTTGACAAGGAACAAACTAACTGTCATGTTAATGCCGTTTCACAACCAACCGATCGTTACTTTTCAACCAGGTTGAAATGACTGGCTTCATTTAACACGCTGACCTATGTTTTGATTGTCAATTAACAGTTGATAGGTCTGACTGTCACGTGCCAAGCATTACGCCTGCAGTTGCAAGCTTTGCAGTGAATCTCTTGAAAAGAAAGGACACGATTCAAAACGGTAGTTCAGTTCACGTTACTCAATTTTTTGTGAGTTTCTGTGGAAGTGAGTTATAATTCCAACAATGGAGCAATAAACCTTAAAGAGTAGTTTCACTACTCTATGAATTACTCAAAGCTGCTGAGCAAATTCCAAAGAGTGTATGATATACACAACAATCAGACTGGGTCTCCCTTCGTGAAAAAGTACACAGAATGTGTTCGGTTAGGTCTACAACCGGTTAGCTCACAACTTCTAGGGTAAATAGATATTTACTAAATACCCGCTGGATGAACCTCGGTATCTACGAGTAAGAGTGATTTCAAATGTCTGTTAAACAGGTGTCACATATTTAAAATTTGAGTATGCCTACTCGTACCAAAGTGCCTAAATTTCATCTAATGCCATTCCAGTGCTTTAAACGATACTGTGGGATTTTATTAGAGACAAGTCTTGTTCACTAGTTTGTCGTTCTCATGAGTTCAATGGGTATTTTCGAACAAATTAAACAACCTAAGGACCTCATCGTATTACGATGTGGTTTGTCTCTATGGGAACAATGAGTGAATCTTTTTATCCATGTTTGTAAGTACTTAAAGTATGTAGATGTTTGGCTTCCACTTGAACACTACATGCACCTTATGTAACGTGTACGGCAACACATGAAGTTATGTGATCAGAATGGGTTAAGTCTCAGACAGTTGTCATTCAGATAAGTGTAATGTATGTGTCAAAAGGTGTACTGATCCCTCCATATTATGAATGTTTTCATAAGCGCGGGAAAATTCAGTGCGTGTGGTCCGTTTTGAAAAGCCTGTTTGTTCTTAGTCATTTCATTTCAGGTTCGTTCCCGCTGTTTTCCTAGACTTTGATGATTTAAGGAAAGATTATGAGCACTGATCAGCAGAGATTCACGTAGGACATAGTGGCATTTTAAGCGCATGTTTGGAAACGCTGAGAAGATCTCTTCGGATAGCAGTCAACTTCTCATTCTTGCGACCAATTTTAATCAGTATCCGGTCTTGCAATGTGATCTAGGCATACGGTACAAGCAAGTCGAATGTTATGACACCGGTTAACCGTTATATTTGTGAACCCACTTTGTGCAACGTCGAGACACCGTGGGACAGATTCCGTCAGAAGTAGAGGTTCCAGTGATGGTCCTATAAAATGAGACATCATGAACAAGCATGATCGAAAGTCCCAGTAAGACCTGCACATGAAAGTCGAACATCAAAATGACTCCAACAACACCACAACAGGCTGTATTACATATGCGATAATGTTTACTCTCGCCTAATCGTGTCGATAGTCCTGCAAATGTGGACCCGGATACAAAATTCAGTATCCTTACTATGCCACGAGAATTCCATCTGAAAGGCTCACTCGGAGGACTGCCCAAAACAGACCTAACCGAGTTAGGCTAGCGAACAACCCAAAAACACTGCACCAACGACAGTCATGCTAGTAGCACTGGGGTGTACACACATTTCCAGCCAAATCGTTCGACTCTATCGTTTCAGTCCACAGCCCACGATAGATAACACCCAGCTGTTGACAAATTTCTATGTAAACGTTTCAGCGTTCGAAAGGTAAGGTTAGGCTGAGAATCAGCTGCAGCGATGGGCGCAAACAGGAAAACTGAAAATACGGTTTCTTTCTTAACGGAGTGTGCTATTGCGATAATACTTTCACTAAACGATAAACAGCAAAAAAGCTCAATCCTTGAATGAAACAGATTTATAGACTACTTAAAGGTTAGTTGAAACCTAACAGTGTTTTCCACAAGAAACTGGGTCATGTATTGTTGTGTTTTTAGGTCCACCACATACTTTTCAATTATCACATCTCAAGTAATTTTTACATTGTTCTTTTCCTACATACAGTAGTGTTTATTGATTGATGAAAGTTCTGTCCTTCGAATTCGACTCAAAATGCAGTCAAGACGTACATGGATAGAAAGAAAAATAAAGATTCATACAAATCGAGAAGAAGCACCAGACTCAAGTTCCACTCTCGATAGCACTTATCAGTAGCGAACTTCCTTGCCTAGGTCTGGGTGTGAACTCCGGTCACGGTTTCGTGAAGCAGCCCTGTTGACCACTGAGCCAATGAATTCACATTAGGCAGGATTGAATCGTCATATGTAAACGCTCAGCCACATTCACTTGTGAATGAAACCGTGACTGCCTGATCACCTTGAGAGGAGGAATGTTGGCAAGGATATACGCTAGTAACGAGCTCTGACAAGAGCGAAACCCGAGTTTAATGCTTCAGTTTGAAAGGGGCAGACTGAAAAGTCTATGAGAACACGACGGCTGTGATCAGTCGTGAGTGGTGTTCAATTTATATGGGGACCAAAAACCTCCTACTACACATCAGATACAAATTTAATCTACTTGTTGTTGTCTTTAGTGTGTTATCAATCTTTGGTTTATAACTTGGGATCCAACTTTGTCATAGCAAAATGCACTTCTTCCAATCTAAGCAGCTTAAAATGAGACCAGGTGCATACGGTGAAGACAGAAGTTACTGTTGACAACTTCTCAGTCTTCCCTGGTCAGAAGCTACCATGATGAAGTAATTGGGCGGTGAATAGACTACAAAAGGACTCGGATCATCAGGTGAAAAAGTGTCCTACCCACTAAGCTGAGAATGAGAATGTGTTTGCACTGCTCATTTTGAAACAAATTTTAAAGAGCATGTCTTAAAGTTTTTAAATCTAGAACGGCTCGCCTGCCACACATGATAGCATTAGTTAAAAGGCGAACTAATGAAAACTCGGAGGAATTACGGGTGTGTTAGACTGAGTTGTCTAGACACTATAACCCCAGGGCTAGTTAAAATTTCTCCGGGTTCAAATTAAGCAGCTGCGTAAAGAAAATAGTCAATGTGGTACAATAGAGAGTTTCCGAGATCAACTCCACTAAATAGGATGTATTCGGTTTTGCTATCCCCCGTTAATAAAATCACTCACGCTCCTGCCGACTGTATTTCTCTAGCCTCGCACTGCGATGGCAAGCATGGACTGGGCTTGGAGGTAAATGATGCGGTTAAGCTGACTCCAGTCTCGGATACTGGAAAAGGCTAATCGCCATCTGACGAATACTCGCCACGTGACACCATCTGATTCGACCAATAGAAAGCGCCTACCATAGAAACTACCAAACAGACTGTTTTAATTACTTTTGTTCTGTTAACTGACATCGCATCACAGAGGTGTTTTCAGTCAATGTTGGTCCATTTACGTGAAAACCAGATAATGTGGGCCAGCTATGTGGGACCTCCAAAATTTTCGTCTACTATCGAAAAGTACAGTTCCGGAATAATTTGGACGATACATATATTAAATGTCAGATTTACACAACAAATGTTATCTGTCAGAATGATACAAACCGCGTACGATCTCACGCATGCAAGCGGCACTGAAACATAAACAAGGTAATCACGTGCCTCCCTTCCCCCCACGCTCATGGGGGGCAGCTACGTGTGCGTGATATCAAGTCAGTGGGTGATCACGTGATTTGACGGTGCTGGGTTCGTGAACCTAATTCGTACTGCGCACACTACCACCTCGACAACCGGACGATCTCGACTCGGTAATCTGCACATCTCGACCACCTGAAGTCCAAAAACGAGGACGTTACGAATTACGCAAGTCACCATAGATAAGAGTTGAGAATAGAATTGCATTGGTATCTCAGCGGCCTATATGACGTCTTTCTTGTTCCCCTAAAAATCAACTTGCTCGTGCTTGGTCCATTGATGGAGCAGTAGTCAAGCCGAATATGGCACTACGTCTTGTTGTCTGTGTATGTGTACTTTCTTTGTTGAGCTACTATCCACGGTTTGGTTTGCACGTCAGTTAACCGGCTCAAATAAGGACCACCCCGTTCGGCGGCAATCAGCGTAAGTCATTCCATATGCACTTTTGAGTCCCGGTACATTAAAATGACATTTCGAAATAGTGCTGTCTGCCTGGAATCGCACTGTCTGCAAAAGGATATCAGTCTCCGCAGAAAAGGACAGGTAAAACGTATGGGCGGTTCACACTGTTTCACTAACCAGCATCCACTCCCATTGCAATGTTTTGTCTGTGAAGGGGACCGTTTTTATACTAACCGAACTTAGCACAACTATTCTTGAATTAAAACGATCAAGTGTTTGCAACTTGCAGGTGAACCGTTTCGCTAGATCATTGCCGTGAGAGGCGTAAAGACTGTATTGTGATGATGTTATGCGCTTACCCCAAATTTGAGCATTATCTTCCACAACGGCAAGCCAATGACTAACCATTTTGGCAACAAGATCGGAAACGCTATTGGACAGTAGTCAGCCAAATGTTATACGAATGTCTCCCATAGGAAAGGAATTAAATAGAAAGGTTTTTAATCTATCCAGGGTCAACATGTAGAGACAACTCGGATTATTAGATTGTCGCTAGATCCGAGCGTTGTTCAAAATTAGACGGCCAAATTGAGAAGCGTTGTACCGAAAACCGGTTATAACTCGTCGTCCATTTCCTACTGTGGCTACCGAACCGCTTTGCTGATTGTGCGGAAAGCGAATTCGTTGTTATATGACTGACTCATGAGGCTAACGCAGCTTTTTGTGTTTGCTTATACCACGATAAAGGGTGAGTTGACATATTTTTCAACAAGGGAAGGATAAACTTAGATGAGATCCAATTGTGAAAAGTCAGGGCTTTGGCTGGTTTGGAACTTGCGACCGAAAAAGCATGTCTCAACGCGGCAAGCGCTGTACCAGCTGAGCTACGTAGCTACACCAGGAGCTCGGAAATTTCACGTCTGAACTCAGTTACCCACCCGTCCCATTGTTTCATATGGAATCCACCAAATGACCCAGGAGATCGAATGCCCCAGCAGGATTTCTCGAACAGTTCTTGGTGGAATTCACCAACATCACTGTTGAGAATAGAAGTCCAAATCATCAAATTTTCCAAACTACTTATTGGTAATACTCAGGAGAGATTAAAGTCTTAACAGTTGTAGCTGAATGCACAACAGCTGGGTGTGAAACTCTCGAGGTCACTTGATGTTGTCACGCAGTACCTGTGTGACCAAAGGGCATGCGGCGAATCGAAGGATCTTGACGAACAGCCACATTAAAAAAAGTATAAACGAAGAGAGATTCTACTAGCTTATAACGGAACGTGATTTGCTTCGGAACTCAACTCGTCACACAAACATTATACGCAAATTCATCGCTCACCGTGTGGAAATGAATACAACCAGTTCATTAAGTCAGCAAAAGTTGCATCCTCGCCTATTATGTGGTGAACTTCATATGTTGTTAATTCGATAAAGATTTGCTCATTTCAGTGATGAGAAACAACTTACCCCATGGCATATGAATATACTACTGACAAACTCTGTAATAAACGAAAGTTCACATCAGCTGAAATACTGACGAACTACACCTATTGACCCTACGTTCCGAAGAGACCCATGAGTTCATTAGAAGTCAAAGGTGATTTTGGCGAACAGTCTGTTTTCGGTTATTCATCATCGGGCCAATTACATAACATTTTATACCATCATGATTGTCAGGCGGTTACCATGGCCCCCATTACCCACGTGGCAACTCCGGAGGTCAATTTTGTCACCTAATCGTCGTACAGTTCACAACCCTTTGACGTAGTTATGTGACTAATTGCTCTTGATTTTTTCTCGCTTGACAACCATTATGGTATAAAATGTTATGTAATTGGCCCGATGATGAGCAACCGAAAACAGACTGTTCGCCAAAATCACTTTTGACCCTACGTTTGCAGTTTCTGAATAGACGATTATCAAAATTCAGGCTATCATTAATCAGACTCATAGACCCCTTATGCTGCTCTGCTTGTTTTTAAGTTGTCAAAAAGTTGTGGTTTTCTATCAGCACCACTTTCCAGCTAATTCGTCGGGCACTACCAGTGCTTGGTTATTGTTCTCGAAAATGAGAGAACCTTTGAAGCGTCCAGGTTTCTGTAGTAATCGCTCTGCCAAAATTCCCCCAAATTATGGGGAAACAAGCAGAAGAATGTGGTGATCTGCTGCCAGGATTGTTGTCACTGTTCAGTAAAAAACGTACAGCCAATCTATCGCGTAAGCATAAACCAACATCTTACATATGGCCACATTGGCAACGTCCGGGTAATCCACACTTACTGAGATCGGAACATATCTAGCTTTGGATATGCCCTTAACTTTGTGCAACAGGTTACCATGACCAGAGCAAATTATTATTTGCAATTCCATATTGTATTATGCATGGAAAAGATTTAGGCTGATTATTAATAATAACAATATTGGTAACCAGTAGAAAGAAGACTCCACAATACTGGGTAGCATGTTTCGAGTGACATGGCAGTTCACATCGGCACTCACGAATCACTCACGTGTTATCACAATGTACACATACAAACAGAAAAGATACTAAGCTCAACTAGAATATTAAAAATATGCACAATTTTAAGGTCTGAAGCTACCAATCACGAACTTATAGTTTTCATGCCATCGCTTGCTGCCTTCTAAAAATCACGTCTTCCCATTTCTACAGCCTGGTAAAATCGATTTCGTTGTTCTATCATCATCATTGCAAATTGTTAAAGGTGTACCGAAATAGGGACATGTTCCGACCTTGTTGAACATGGAATGAGTAGATGTCGTGCATTGGGACCGATTGTGGTGGAATCGTTTCCTGAATTGGCTAACCATGTCCGTCTGATTTGGCCTCAAGAACGGTCTCGGCTAATAATCCTCAGCATTCATTATACGTACCTCCTATTTGGTCTATGGATTTTAGAGGGGAGAATTTTATGATTCTGTGAGTAGATCATGCTTCTTAACTCACTAGGCATGCCGAGATGCCAAAGTTTAGACTTTGCTCACCGGCTGGGTGGTTGGTTTAAAGCTACCAAGACAAAATTTGGGTTCTAACCTGTTACGGTCATTTGTGTAAAGTACGCTTGCTCAATGCACCTAGGTGGAAATGTACAGTCATATCCTACCGTTCATTCAGAGACTTACAGCCCACAGATTTCCAGCGTAATATTATCACAGACAGTTTTGCAAACTTTGTCGCTAATTCACTATCAGGCACTGAATAGTTGAAGTAGAATGCTTCTATTGTTTTCGAACAAGGTTCGTTCGTTTGACACAAAAAGATTTTTGTCGGCGTATTCCATCAAGACAGACATGACAAAATGATTTAAACCTTACATAGCGTTGTACCCCATCTTAACAGTGGGCAGTTCAACTCACTGCAAACCTGCATGACCGTGTGATGGACTCCTCGATCACGTCCGTCACTTATTGACAGTACGTTGTTTAATAGACTCTCTTCTGAACGTGTGAAGCCCTCAACGGTCGTCTCAGCGAATTCCCAGATAAAGCATTTAGTAGACAAGTAGTCATTGAAAGTATGACCCGTTCATTTCTTATTTTAAATTTGAAAAGTAATGTGACAACGTTAGATTGAACGATTTTTTGTCACAGTGCAACTCTGCAAGTGTATGAGGTTACACAATACTCTCACTTACCAGGACGCCAATGGATGGGCACGTTTATGGTCACTTTGCATATACACAATGCTTGACATCAACTCTGAAATCCACAGCTTCTATGATCTCTCGAATTAGTGAGATGTTGACTCAGAACGGTGCTACGCCACACACGTGTTTCATGGTCCATGCAACTTTCGAACTTCACTGACTCAGTGGGACTCACTGTACGGCGAATTACGAGTCTAGAAATTAGAAGCAACTAATTTGTTGTCAGGTAAAAAGAGGGGTACATCCGACCGATAACTTTTTAAATGTTGGGCAGATTTTTTAATTCGCTGGTCATCAAGGCCCAAATGGCCGATTGATTTGACAAAACATCGCCAACTGTTGACCGAAATAAACTTTAGCACTTAAATTGGTTATAGAATCTGTCAATGTTGTCTACTGTTTGGTTAAACGTATGACACACCTTTGATAATTTACGGTGATTTTCGTTGGCTGCTAACACTATCAATGAGCCTTCCTTCGTTCATCCTAGTTAGATGTGATCTCATTAAGCCTCATCCACATACCCAAGTAATCCCCAAACGAGTGATTGAACCGCTTTGATGATTTTGTATTACTAATAAGTAGTGTGGCAGATTTATGATTTTAGATGAGATCCAACTGTGAAAAGTCAGGGTTTCGGCTGCATTCGAACCAGCGACAGACACAGCATGCCTCAACGCGGCAAGCGCTCTACCAGCTGAGCGACGTAGCTACACCGGGAGCTCGGAAATTTCACATTTGAAGTCTGTTACCCACCCGTCCCACTGTTTCATATGGAATCCACCAAATGACCCAGGAGATCGAATGCCCCAGCAGGATTTCTCAAACAGTTCACGCTGGAATCCACCAACGCCACTGCTGATGATTTTGATCAGCAGAGCCGCAGCATTTCGGTACGAAATATCGGAACTGTAATGAGCTGGAGAATGTGACATTTAACGTTGGTAATTGTATCGATTGCACACCCTGTCTGTTTGTGCCCGCTGAAGCATAGTCTCCCAGAAACCACTTGTTTCTTTCGCCTTTTGGGAGTGCGATAAACAGGTTGTTATTGAGAACGTGCTTTCCTTCACTACACTTATAATGTACATTCCCTATAATGTGGTCAGCCTTGTTTATGTGCCTTGAAACCGCATTCGGTCTTGTTGCCAAATATGACGGAGCTTTAGTACAATTTGACACAAGTATTTAGTCTGGTACCTTTTGATTTTTGGTAAGCAATCATTAAGTCTGAACTGTTTTCAACGAGAACCTACATGTCAAAAGAGACCAGTTAAACGACCGTCTATGAAGAATACTATTTGATGACTGGTGTCTTGTCTGATAGTCAAACTGAACAGGTGCTGAGAAATTACTGTTGGCAATAATCGAAATACCGTTCAACATGCCTAATGAATTCCGTGATTTCAACTCGGAAAGAAGTCCTAGTCGTGGTACCATCGATTTGAGTTACTGTGTCATCTATCAAAGCGACTGGGCAATCTGAGCATCACTCACAAGGGAATGTGGCCAAGTGTTTGTGTAATAACTCAGTAGGGCCTACTTTGAGGTCATCGGCGCAGTGTTGAACATGTTTGCCTCATGAAAACGTGGTCTGAGTCCAGGTCCCCGTTGTGGCCAGGATTTGCGCCTCAGACGAACTCTAACAGAAGCGATGATCGAATGTAGTAATTTTTTCGGAAGGGACTGACTGAAATGTTTATAGGAATTCCAAGCCTACGATCAGCTGTCTGTGTTTTACAAATATCAGTCCAACTATCCATGAAGGAATTTCTATCAGTTTTTCAGGATCGACTCAGCTATACAGTCTAAGTGATTACGGTATAGTTAACTTCTTGGGATATATACCACCGGTACTGCTGATAGTGAGTAGGTATTGACTTCATAAGTGTGAGATTAACAGTGGTTGTAGGCAAGAGACAAAACAGCTTGGAATGCTGACAAAATATGTTGGACATCTCCATAGCCTTAAACAATTTCACTGTTATTTTTGCGGCATACACAATGATTGGAGAAACCATGGAAACTGAGCGATACGTAAAACACATTTTTCTGCGAATTATTTTGCGAAACGAGATAAAGAATGATTTTTTCAAGTCCATCATCAGTTTGTTAACATCGAAGAGTATATAAAACAAACGATACAGCTGTTGTTAACGTTAGTTTTTGTCATTGAAAATTGGGAACAAATTGCCATTGAACAAAACATGTTCAATTTTGATGTTCAAGAATAACCTCAATTAGTCATGAGTCCGTACGAATTTAAGCACTAGGTTCTCAGCTTTTAGTGTGATGTATCGACTGGCATGTGAAAAGATGTTGGGAGCCAGTCCAAATATAAACAGAATCAGTAGTGCAATCCAAACCCTAGTCCTCGACAGTCTGTCTGATAGATCAACTTCGTTTTCACTTGGGTACTGTAAAATGTGGGCTTTAAATAACGTGGTTAATGTTAGGGGGTACTCAGATGTGTTTACGTCCTGCTGAGTACCATTTACATGATTCCTACCTAGGTATCAACTACAAACTTAACACTCGGTTAATTGTGCTCCAGCCATCGATAGGTTTAAAGGGATTACACGCAAACAATTGGATCGGATGAGATAAACGCGCGCAACGAACCGATTGGATGCGGTTCTACATGAGTCAAACGTTAGGAAACAGCATACACATAGTTGACTTCCCAGTACACAAACCACCCGGTTGTTACCAGGTAAACGAAAGTGGGAATAAATTTTTTGGAAATGTCAAGTCTGTCAGTAAACCCATATTCATTTCATGCCAAATTGAAAAATCATCATAGTTTCAATTTGGTGGAGACCACATTTGATTGTGTCAACAAATGTAGCGTTAATTACTCACAAGTAATACATAATTGACTATGATTTAGTTACGAGTTCCTTAAGTGCAGTTGACAGGCACACGACCCTCGGTAGCACATGCTAAAACATTATTTTGGTTCGTACAGTTTGTTATCATCCAAGCACATCAGTGCGCTTGGGTGAGTTGTATTTCCAACAGTCAACAGACACGTTAATATGAAAGGATTGATTTAATCATTTATGTATGCCACAAAAGGTTAGGTGATTGCAAGTTTTAAATGGACAAAGAATTAACAACACGATATCATGATAAATGTTTTTGAGAAGTCACCTATTAATTCCGAGTAACATTTTAATTCACGCTGGCTGTATAGTGGATGCACTATATCAAATTGTCCGGGTTAGAGAAGAATTGAGGAAGGATTCCGTTTCATGTTACTACTGGGTATTGACAAATTAACTAAATGGTAAGGTTTATTTCCTTCCACCTAATTTTAAAGAAGAAGCTTTTATTAACATGTGGAGGGAGTACTAAAGAAATGTAGGCGGTTGTGAGTAGAGTAACCTAATTGTGGTGGATAATCAGGTCGGAGGTGTGAGTATTCCAACACTCGGCGAAATACCTCGACGCGAGGGGAAGGCACGTCCAAAACCACACAACGAAAGGATCGGGGACGGCGGGGGCGACCGGATGAATCATCGCTCGACTGGATCGGACCAACGGCCGAGATATGGCAGGCAAAAGAGAAGGGACGACAAAATCGGAGGTGCGATTATTCCAACATTCGCAGGAATATCACGAGGCGGTCCTGGACTACGTTCAGAGACTAGCGGAGGTAGATAGAGGAGAACAAGAGCGACCGGATGAGTCATCGCTCAACGAAGTCGGACCAACGGGCGAAGAATGTCAGGCAGAAAATCCCCCGATAGATGGCGCCGATCACGCACATAAATCGGGCGGAGGTGCACACTATGCGTGAGCGGAAACCTGGGAGTATTGTGGTCCGGAATGATGGCTAATCAACGCGAGCGCACGTGTGGAATAATAACTAGTGTATTGGACAATAAAGATTGTGCTTTATTGGACGCCTTTTCGCTTCATAATGACTTGAGCTGCTGTCCACAGAAAAAGGACAGATTACGCCTATCTTACACACACGTCTTGTATATAAGCGAAAGGAACACCAGATTAGTCAGCATCTTCCACATCACCGTTACCACGAGAAGAGTGGATTGACGAGCAGCAGCAATACCATCCACTTACGCAACCGTTTAAGATGACCACATGTTTGGGGGCTCGTTCAATCTCACCCACTGATTAACCTAGCGAAAGCCAGAACCCTATGCTAACCGGAAAATGCATTTTTTACGTCAAAGTTCTTGCGGAAAGCGTCGTCAGGGAATGCCACAGAAAAAGGCAATGGTCTCTAAACATCCTCAATATCATTCACAAAGAAAAAAGAGTTATTACGCTATCACCAAAGAAGTGACGACACAGAGAGATGCCAAACATGGAGATCGAATTCCTCCTGCAAAAGCCAGACACACCAACGTCATCAACCCCACCTCACTTGCGCGAACGTTATCTCTGTGACGCGCGGGGAGTTGTTATATTAGCATATGACATAGCCTATACTATGGTCCTTATGTCAACTGGGTTGACACCCAAGATAAGCGATAATGAGCTCTCCATCTCTGGTTATTTTCTTTATCCTTTCCATTGCAATAGGAGCGAATAGAAGGAGTAGCTGTCTAAGTTAGTCTTACGTTACTATCGCTGTGAGTTACTGGGTTACTGCTTATCGATGTGCTGGATATATGGGGATACTGCTGAATAGTTTAATTTACCCCAGCCTATGGTTTATAGCGAGTAACTTGTCGTTCGGCGTGAACAGGCGCGAATACATGTAGCTTTGTTATCAAAATTTTAGAGACCATTATCCTTGCGACACAAAACTACTGATATCAGTGGACAAATAAAGCCTAGGAACATTTTTGTGAAGAAGTTGTAAAATCTCCCACTTTCAAATCTGTTCTACTCTGCCGAGTTTTACAATATGGCAGCATATTCAAACAAACCTACATGTCTACCGTCCATGTCTTAAAAAGGATTTGGGACTTCGTTGAATTGTTCAGAGTAGGGTCAGTAGATTAGGTGGGTGGCTTGAGAAAATCCGAGGTAGTTGGATAGGTACAATACAATACAATACATTACACCCCTCCAAGGGAGACGATTCCCGGCTTTAATCCTACTACACACCACTGAGTTATATGACAAGTCACATGTCCCGAACTGCCTCAGAGTTTACTGAAGGCCATGTTATGTTCTGCTGCCGTACAACTTGTGAGATCCTCATGCGGGACTTTACATTATGTTCAATGACAATATCTCCCGTCGTCGGTATCGCATATGGAACTGTGGAGATTGCAGAGGTTAACTAGTTCCGGAAAATCACTGGTTAACTCATGTTCACCTTGAATATCGAAGTGCATCACTGGAATGACTGAGATTTTGATCCAGTGCGTATTCTCTCGTTCTTTAGTCAAAACACAACTGCAAAAGGCACCGAGAAAAATCTTCAGTAAATGTTTGCAAAATATGCATTGTGAGATTTCTGTTTGCAACCTAGTTGATCAAATACCCCATGAAAGAGTCACGTTTCTATTTTGTTTAAAATCTCAACTTCCACAACAAACTTGTCCAGTTTTCGTGTTAGTCAGCTTCATCGTTGGACACTCAGATAATAGGTTTTAATGAAACCAGTGATCTGTGATCATTATTTTTTGCTAAATTGGTAGTGCAACTCTACATTCCTAAATTGTTCTAGCCACTCCCATACAGGTAGCCCTAAGAGACGTGATACACGTAAGGTCACTAACTTTTTCAGCTAAGTTATGGTTGCTACCGTAGTCTTACCACATCTTTGCAATCCGTTAGTTCTCTTGCCGATGCTGAAACCTGAGGATATCAATGTTTAAATTAGATGGCTCCAAACCGGAACTGTGTCATTCGCATGTAGATAACTGGTGGGCAGTAAACCATCCTTGAACCTAAAGTGCAGACAAGTTTGACTAGCTGTAGGGATTTAGCTGAGTGGACTGTTAAAAAACCCATTTGTTAAACACAAGGCTGAATAGGATAACTTTTAAGAAGGTACTGGAGGCCGTTTTATGGATGGCAAGCTTAGGCTACCTCCTAGAAGTTACCAGCTGTGAAAGACGACCGACAGTGAGGGCAACTGGTTTTTTTTAAAGCAGCAGAAGTTGACTTTTTACTCTGTAAATGTTGCAGAAGTTGTCGGCCACTGAACGAACACTTTAGTAGTGAATGGCTGACAATGACTCAGTATGAAAGTGAAGCTGTGGCCTGGAGTGAATAAGTGATACCTACAAAAAAGTCTACGAAATAAGAACCTTTTCTTAGCCGTCTGATTTACAAGATTTGGACTCAACTGAACACTTGAGGGGGCTGGTTACGATAAAAACCAGACAGATTACCCAGTTTCGCTAGCTTCCAGAAGTGCATCGTACACGATTTCTTAAACTAGGGAATGCATTGGATCATAAGGCATACGACAGAGGGACAGTGACTCCTTTTTTAAGCTCGCAGGTTAGAACGTAATATTTCCCATGGTAACGGTAGACTTTAGTTGGGTCAGCCTAGCCGCAAGCAGTTTCCATCACGACTTGGCGAAATAATCTTATTTTAACAGAAGTAAACTGTAATGGAATTGTTTGTGATATTTCCACAAACAAAAGCGAACAACTAAAATTAACCAATGGTATTGTCTGGATTGTGAAAAGAAACCTGGTAGTTGAATCCTAAATGAGAATAAAAAACAATTTCCCTGGTGTTTCTTACTTTATCCTGAAAGATTTATTAACCATCCAGATACATACAGTAATTTCCGTTCGTGTGTTTCATTGAAAAACGCCCAATGTGTGTGAATTCATTTCTCGTATGACCGAGTGTAAGAAATTATTGATTGCGGACCCGTTCACATCTCTCTCAAGCGAGACTAAAAAAATCTGTTGGCCTGTTAGTCACAGCTTTTTTTCGTCAAAACATTCCAAAACTTCTGTGGGAGGTGGTAGTTATGGTCCGACCTTGAAAGACCGCAAAAACAAGCTATTGATTTTGCGTATAGAAACTTTGTGTGGTAAATAAGGTTACAGTTTCCCACTTCCACAGGTTTGGCACAAGATTCGATCGGAAAGACCAGTCAATGAGAATCAACAATTCACTCCGACGACTGTGAAGCTAGTCGTACGGTAACACATGAGTGTCGAGGACGGAGAGATGGAAAGCTACTGGGTAAACAACCGAGTTTCGAAAGACACATACAAAAACGCAATCCACCAGTGATACATTTGAGTAATCAAGGTTGGTTGGTTAGAAAAAAAGGAACGCTTGAATCATCATAAGTGGATACCAGAACACAATCTGGCTGGAAAGTCTATCTGAATGCGAACACTGCGATCAAATGTGAGTGATGGTCAACTTGAAAATCTGTAATAAGTTATTGGGTCAGAGTGAACAAACTTGGTTGACTGGCCCTTCATTATTTTCCAAGCCCGAATACAAAGAATTTATCAAATGATCCAGAAGATCGACTGTCAAGGCAAAACTCAAATGGTTCAAACTGGAATCCATCGACGCCGATGTCGAGTAGCAGAATTTCATCGCCCATAAATAGTTCAGTAGGCTCTGTCACTTAGAGGAGATCAAACTGTGAACTCCCGGTCTGACTTTGTGAACTGGATCATAAAACACCTTCCACGTTTGGTATTTTTGTAGTCCGTTCAAACCCGCTGACTCAAAGCCCAAATTTCTCATGGTTGTCTATTCGAAATGAAACCTATGGTAAACCCTTTTTCAGCCACTATCTTGCATACACTGAATGTTCGCTGTCGTTTGTTTCGTTTGTGTTTGGCATTTGGCAAGAGGGTGGGGGGTTGGCTAACGTATGTTTGTAACATTTGTACCCTGCTCAAAAACATCAGTGAATTTTGTGACTTCAATTGGAATGACTGGTCCTACTCGTCGAGTCATCCACTGAAGTTGGTAGGATGGTCATTCTCTTCTCAAGACAGTCGACAGTCCGAGTATTGCTCAAAGGGTTCAGATACGACTCGGTGGTATCTATATGCTTTCCAGTTTGAGGTGTCTTATCACCTTCACGTGTCACGTTATCAATGTAGAATGTCCCAAGGGGTTTCTCTGAGTCTACGCAGCTAGAGCAGTCGCTTAGTTAGTATGTGCGTAGGCCGGTTGACAGACGCATCGATTGGTTGGCTCCCACGGTGTCAGAGAACACAAATCCGCCGAGTGCAGGGATTAAGCAAACCTAGCTCGACTGAGCCCAGCGGCCAGTCGACGAGAGGCAGGCTAACACGTAGGCGGTGAGTCTTGAGCGCATGGGTGTGCCCGTGCGGCACCGTACGATCGCAGATACCTCTGGAAAACCGGCTTGGGTACATGGGCGATCCACCCAGGCTGGCGTAGATTTCGGTCTCCGTCCCAACTGTCGGATAAGTCGGACAAGCCTTTTCTCAGGTGACCGAATTGTCGCCACCCTAGTGAAAGAACGATGGCTGGTGTGAGAGCTGGACGCAAGGCTGGAAACACCATAGAATGGGCGGTCGGTCGAGTTCCCCAAGCATAAACAAATGGTGACCAACTGTCACAAGTGCGTTCCGGTCAGGCCGGGCATGCGGGTGGCGTCTGCTTCCAACAGCAGCAGTGCTAGCTCCAAATAACTGTGCTCAGTGTTACGGCCGATCGTGTCAATGGTGAGTGATGGGAAACCGATTGTTGAATGTAGACCATCTCTCCGGCTCGTTTCATCAACATTTTCTGTGAAGTATAAGTTGAAGAATCGAACTAGACGAAGAAGAACGGCAAGCGAAACCCTCACCCCTTCTTGAGTGAAGGCGTCAGCTACACACGCACACTGTGCAGAGGTGCGCACGATGCGTTGGTGAAATCCGTCGACGTGCTGCGGACCGGAATTCCGGCTCAGAAACGCGAGCGTGCGTGTGAGTGTGACGCGAGTTGATACTACTGATCGTGCCTCATCGCACATTTTCCCACAATAGGTGTACAGGTTGTCACCGTTACGATTGATTAAAGTCAGTTCTAGGGACGCATAATTATTCGGTCTTTCTCTTGCACCAACTTATTAATTGGAGCTCATTTCATGCTGAACCTCATGCGATCAATAATCCAGCTTGAACAGAGAAATTTGTCACTGTTTTTCTCTCGGCATCAATCACCTGCATGATCAATGATAGATGTCAATTATTCAAGCCATCGCTTCTCATTTGATCCTACACGTAACCTTCATTCGTTTATTCCAATGATCATCAAATCTGGACCAACAAGGTAATGAGGAATAGCTCATTTGGGAGCAAATTCACACTGACTACAATACTCGCCTTTTTGCCAAATCAGGTTAAGACTGTTTTGCGCCTCTTGATTGGTAGATTCTCTGTTTTTTCATTATCTACACATACCTTCAGCAACTGAAGAACAATTAAGTAAGCATGCTGAATTCACAAAACTATGATAACGATCATGGACCTGTGAAATACTAGCTAACGGTCACAATCTTTGCTAACTGAGAGAAAATCTACGGAATCACTTTCGTGCGCGGGGTTAACACATCTTGTGACTGTGAAATAGGAATGCCACGGTTGCCATCCGTATCGATCCATAAAGACGGTGAACGAGCAGCCTTATATCATTGTATATTAATTCACTCATGAATAATCCCCTATTTTATCATAATCAGCGTAACTAAACGCTGAGTGAAATGTTGTTTGGAAAGAAGCTGTGATGTGAACTGCTGTGTAGAAATGTATTCATCGAAGCAGCATGTTAGAGGGATGTCTTCCCATCCACGAGGACTTCGTATTACGTTCGTGTGGACATTCTAAGGTCTTCAAGGTTCCTATGGGAAGATTTCTCTTGGAGGTCCAAAAACATTCTATCTCGATGTATTCGGGTCAAACATATTCATTTGTTCTTGTCTAGATCTCTGAGTCAATGGTAAAAGTGACCTCAGTTTGAATTAGTTATTCTTAATTTTGGACACATGCATAATCACCTAGACCCACTTGATACAAATCCACCACTACACACTGCTACAACAATGGACAAACCTAGCAACGGTTGTCCACAAAACGGCAGGGCCAACTAATTGACCAAAGTCGATGACATTGACTGTAGTACACACTAGTAGCGACAGCTGTCATTCAAGGAAACAGCTGGGGATAACAAACAGCAGAAGGCGTTATCAGTCAGAAAATAGGAGCACATATCGGTAGAGTTTAGTGGTCGCGAACCGTTTGATATTGAGTACCACCTTACTCCTATCGCTGTGCGAATTCTGTCATTCATAGATGACTAACAGAAGCACACCATAGGTGGGCACTTTTTTCCAGGAAGTACTGTCGAGGAAACCAACAAACAACCGAAGGATCAAACTGCACTCCTTAAGATGATCAAGTGGTTCGCAGTAAATATCTTCTTGGGTGTGTATCTGACAACGAAATTTGAACACACGAGCACCAGTTTTTGTACTTTCACTCACGCCTATTTCTGCATGTTGTTTCTGTAGAAGAAGTCAAGTGGTGATATCAAGAAAGGTGTATTCACTACACGACAGATTGAATCCCAGTACTGTCTTAATAAGAACCAATATATATGAGACAAAAATAACTTCCTTCACTTTGATTGGCTTGCGTCCTGTCACTCGTTCTTATTGGTTGGCACCGTCCACAGTTCCTGTCACCGGTTCGAATGCAGCCGGAGTCCAGATTTCCCACAAATGAATCTCGTCTAAATTAACTAGTCTACCAAACCACTTATTAGTAAAGTTACTTCACTCAGTTTTGTCTTCGCTTTTGCTATATCTTCCTCATTCCTCATCCTTATTTTAGAAGTGGTCCGTTGGGTACAACACTGGCTGACATTTTTCGTAGAATGATCGAAGATGGACTGTCGGATTGTATAGATCATTCTTTGCTTTATAAACGGTATGTCGACGATATCATAATATCAACCGATTTTGATCATTTTATGACCCTTTAACATCAGTTTAACTCTGCCCATCGAAATCTCCATGTCACCTAATAACAAGAGTTGGATAACTCACTACCATTCCTAGACGTCCTTATTTCTAGGCGCTCACACGGTACACTCAATAGGTCTGTTTATCGAAAAGCCACATGGAGTGGGAAGTAGATACAATTCTCTTCATTTATGCCGGTGGCTTACAAACGTAGTTTGGTGCGAACTGTTTTTCACCGAGCAAGGAAACTGTGCACAGCCGACAGCCTACAGTCTGAGGAGGAGCTCCTGAAGAATGTTCTGTTTGCGAATGGATATCCGGCCAAATTTACTGAGATTTATTGCAAGGAACGAGTGACTGCCTCCCAACCACAGTTAGTGCCGAAAAAGCAGGTTTTTATCAACCTTCCTTACACAGGTGACCACAACGTTACCGATGTAAGTCGAAAGTTGAAATCTGTCCTTGATCGCACATATCCCGTGACAGAATTGTGCTTGTTACTCTCCACCCGTAGGATGAGTCTCCACTGCCCCGATTCTTCTTCGGAAAACTCTACCTCTCACGTTATCTACCACTTCACCTGCAGTTGCAGTGATTCGTACATCGGCAGAATGGACCGAAATTTACGACAGAGGAAGGCGGAGCACATTCCCAAGTGGCTAGTGCAAACAATGTTTCAAGGCGGGTCAGCATACCAAAACTCGAACAGAAATCCGGCGTCTTCGATCACCAAACACCTAATCGCAACAGGTCATGTGGTTGACCCCGACACTTCGTTCACGACCCTATTGCGCAATCGCGACCTTAGGGTGTTGGCGTTCTCCGGGTCAGTGTTGATCATGCGTCACGCACCAGCCATTTGTTGGCAAAACGTGGTGATGCAACCAATTTCGTTGCCGTGGCAGTGAAGCCTGATTGCAACTAAGTGAAGTTCGTTCATTTCATTGTTTTGACGCTACGCGCTTAACCTATATAACGGAATGTTTTATGTAACCGATTGATTAGAATACACGAAATGCTTGCATCTCATAATGCATGTTTTCTTGTTGTCCTGATGAACTGGATAAAGGGTACTCAGTGTTTCAAATTTACCATATTAGCTTGACTGACCCGTTGTACGAATCTGACTTTGTAGTTCTTGCCTGATGTTTGCCCTTTTCGGATTAAAACTCGCTTTGATAACTTTAAAACCGTTGACTGCTTCAAGGAACCGCATTTGTTATAGATATCTTATTTTGAAATTCTATTCACGTTCTGTCCGGTGAACAGCATCTTGTTGTAATAGAGTTGAAATAGAGTATTACAACTTGCTCGTAACGTTGTAGTATTCCCAATCTGTTTATCAATACCATGTTAAACACGACGCCCAAACTGTTCAACTTCATTCGTACTAAATTTGGGGCGGATATCTTACAACAGCATCTTGTATTTCACTTATAGGAAACGTGGCGATTGAGAATTTGAAACCTAAAACACTGAGTTCCTTTGATCCAGTTCACCAATAGCGATAGAAGACATACATCGCGAGCTGTTAACATTTCGTTTACTCTCTTCAGTCCTATATATTCTAATGTTTTACGTTCGTGACTGAAGAGAGTAAACGAAATGTTAACATCTCGCGATGTATGTGTTCTATCGCTATTGGTGAATTTGAAACCTGTTCAATTGTCCATTCTGATAATTTGTTCAGTGATGTCGTGGTGTTTTGATTCACGTTTCCACCGAAACTGCGGTTTGTCCTTTGCACATTCACGTTATGCATCAGTTTCGTAGAATAGTGTACTGTGACATTTCTGTTGCTGTTTAGCGATGACATTTAAACAAAAAACTGTCACATACAGACAGGTGAACTGTTTCTGGCAAGCTAGAGCAGCTGATGGTTCAACTTCGTGCACTAGATTTCGTGTTACTCATTATTTACTCGAAAAGTTTTGTATTTTACCAAAAGTTTCAAAAAAGGTATTTGCAAGAAAAACTTGATCAAGGGTGAGTACTGTAACGTACTAAGTCAGAAGTTAAGGTTACTGAGTTGAACATTATGTTAACTGATGAAGGTCAGGAGCAAAACGAGACCGTCGGTTCAAAAAAGATGGAATGAGAAGTTCAGATACAAGCTTTTTTAAATATAAGAATGAAGCTTCTTTGAACTCTATCATAGTTCTTGCTGAGAGCACGAGGTCGATCACTTCATTAGTAGAAATAAGCTACACAGTCTTCACTGTTTGCAAGCTTGCATTGAGCTCCTTCGAGGTCGGTTCAATGCCTTACAAAAAGGGGCGTATCTGTGAGCCAAGTATAAGAAAAAACGTCCACAGCATCACAGCATTTTCTTGAAGAGCGTATTGGAGAACTGAAGGAAAAATACATTCTGATGGAGTCGACTGATGGCTATCACGGAGCTTGCCAGCTACTGAACAATTTTCTGGACAGCCTTACAGTAATGTTCAAATTACGAAGGGCAGGTTATAGTCCTGAGTTTGTGCTTCATTGTCCACGGCTTGTCTTGACTCTTCGTTGATATTAATCTGTGTTACTATTGAGTGGTTTGGGAAAACCTGTAGACCAAGAGAGACTCAATTGTGAAAAGATACTGCACGAGCTGGATTCAAACCAGTGACAGAAACACGACAACACCTTCATCAGCTAAGCAAAGAGACAAGCCAGGAGCTCAATAATGTAACCTGTGGACCCAGTTATCTACCTAACCTGCTGTGTCCTTTGGTATCCACCACTCTATCTAGGAGAACGACTACCCTGGCAGGATTTCTTAGGCAGCTTACAAAGAAACCAACCAACCAATCTCGTCACTGGGTCGTGAAACTCTGCTACTAAAGCAGTAGTTTGGAAGAGGCCGAGCATCAGAAACTCCAGGTTTGCCGTGGGTTCCAACCAGTGTTGTCTGTAAGTGATCTGTTCTGTCGGTGTTTCGAATCGAACCGCTGCCCATATTCTTTTAGAAATAGTCTCTTTCGAATAAAAAATTGCCGGTTATCATCCAGCCAGACTAATTAGTTATATACGAGGCCTTAACTTGATGATCAGGCAGAAGTGAATTGTGAAAACGGTACCATTGTTACTGCAATATTACAAACTGCTATCGCACCCTAAATGATGGACTAACAGAGTTAGTCTTGCGTTGTGCGAGAGCAATGCACAGCAAATGCGGCAAACTAATGAATTGTTGTGGCCGGAAGGATTCGACGAAAACAAACAAATTTGGAACTAAACAACAAGATATGCAAAAATGATATTTTAATCAGGCTTCTTTATTGTCAGCCAATTTCAAGCGAAAGCGCATTGTTTCAGCTATCTCTTACTTTCTCGGATACACAATTGTGAATGATATGGTTGGTTACAAGTCGTCAGTCGCCTTAGACACCAGCTTGTTTGTCTCTGGCGAAGAATGACTATACCAGTGAGTGTCGTCTATGTAGCTTAAGGCTGTGTGAAATTTGCGTGCAGTTTGCTCCGATACAGAGTCATTTTGCTGCGGAAGTAGACTTCAGAGGATTGAACGTTATTGCGTCTCGTATATTCCTTAAGACCTGTCTTTTCTTTGGGCGGTAGACTACTTGAGTCTGTATGGCATTTTGGACGTTTGATGGGATGCGGTAGCTGATTGTTCTATACTGAGCACCTACCTGTCTGTTCCTTTAGGCAGTCGATCGTCGCGTTTTTAAAGCTTGTATAACGGTCTCAGTTCTCTTCCGGGATGACTGTTACGAAACAGACGCTGTTTTCATGCATTGAGCCATGGCGGCTTGGGGTGAGATGGGCGGAGTTCATAGTACCGCTTGCTAAAGCTAGAACGGACTCTTCTGTCGCTCCCCGAAATGAAATTAATAACTGAAGTTCTGGTAATCCAACGTTTAAGAACTCTTGTCAGCCAAGCAATACCTCAAATTTAAACGTGTATTCTTATAACAAAACTCTATGATAGTGGTTTAGTATATTCATCTTTATGCCAAGAGGCTGTGAACACTTCTGCCTGACACGAAAGGGATAACAGATGAGAGACCTTTTGGACATACAGGTCTTATTGGGCAATATGAACTCACCTTGTCGCGAAATTATATTTCATACATGAAAGGAATTTCCTAAACACGTCCGAGTAAGCTGTGTATTCATTTTTCAGTATATATATATATATACATGATATTCCCCATAGAGATGGGGATTGTGTGAATTAATGAGTGGGAAAGATGTATGATGGAAGGAAAAGAAATCATACCAATGTATACAAAGGCTTTTGACATGAGATCCAATGGCTTTTAGTTTTCTCCATATTAGAGATAATCTTTAATCGAGGATGTTTATCGTCATTTGGACTCCATGCAAAACGCTAGAAACGTCCCATCGATGCATGCTTCAAAGTCAGTGCTTTCATATCCCCAACGTAAATCATACGCTGACCACCAGGTTGCCCTTTCTAGCCCAGCCCACAATCCGCAAAGGAAGTACGTCTTGGCAAGCCGTGAGTTGCTACTTGGAAGATGTAGCCAAGCCTATGGAACAAGATCAGTATGTTCAGTGGTCAACAGTCTGTTCATCCAAAAAACACTTCGGAAATCTTCATCACAGCTGATACGCCTTTCCAACCACAAGCCGTTACTGCTTTGGTCAGAGGTAAAACGGAGGTTATTTCCAGCTGGGACTGAGTTTGAATTGGCGGATAGAGCCGTATTTCCATGCTCTACCAGCGCGACAGAAGGGATCAATTAGAGTCAAAAATTTTAATCTCAGTGTACTGTTCTGGTAGCATCCTGCATCTAACCAAGCGCTTTGAGGTATTCATAAGCGTTCATATGTCGTAAAGCAGACGAACATGGTTTAGTAGTGTCACCGACTGTGAAGACAAATTAAAGCGTAGACAGAAGAGCTACCAGACGTTTTTGTTTTACTGAGAAAGAAGTGATGAAGTCGCGTCGAGTTTTTATGCACCTGGTTATAAATAAGAAATCAAGGCGGGATTTATGGAAAACGACTTTAAGCTGTACGTGCTGATCGAGGATCCCATACTGTAAAAATGATTTTGAAAAAAAAAACAGTTTAATTTTTACCGGAATCCCTAGGAATGGGTACAGTTCGTGGAGCCTTACTCTATTTTAGTCTGGTTTCCGCTGAACTAATGAGAATAGTCGGAATTTTAGTGGATTTCTTAAGATGTTCGTAACAACAGAATTTTTTCGATGGTTCATTACTTCCCTGGTTCCTTTATGAAGAGGATACCAACACAAAATCTACGGTTTTCGTCCGACCGCAAGTGTTGTTGTACATAACCATAACATACAAGTACGAATTAACCCGGCAATATCCGTCTCAGAAACGTAGTGCAAAATCATAATGGATTTCTGTCCATTAGGTTAAAACAAGAATTAAGTTGTTTGCGTCAACTTTTGATAGTTGGAAAAACCGCTGTAAGAACTGAATGGTATTCATAAATTACAAGAATTTGGTAATATACAGCTGTGGGAGTAGCTGAATGTCTACTTAAGTGAAAGGAGGTAGTCGGTCATCTGGTCATCACATTCTCATGGTTCACAAAACTAACTGGTACGCCAGGCCAAGAAGAGAATGAAAAAACCTCAAGTTTGCACTGGACTGTGCAGCTATCCTGTGGTGATTAACGGTGCAGAACTTCAAGGTGAACATCACTCACGTTTGATTGTAACGTTCACATTTAGGTAGAATTTCCAGCCAGCCTTCTTCAAAAAGAAGCTATGGGCTCGATTTTAGCCCTCATTAGAGCCCGTCAGTAGTTCATATCCTTGCTACGTCCGGGATCAGAACTCCGGTCACGTATTAATGAGGAAAGCGTGTCGACTACTGCTCCAATGACCTCACATTAGGCACGACCGAATTATGAAATATGAACACAACCACTTTCTGATGTGCGAAATGGTTTGGCGCCGAATTTAAAAAACCGACACTGCTGTCCATTGGCACAAAAGCTTAGTTGATTCAAATCGCCTACTAATGAGTAGTTGATAGATATAACTAAATTTGAACACGCGAACGCGTGGACATCTGAAAAGTACAATGTAGCGAACGACTTCGTTTCCGCCACTTCATCATCAAGCCAGAAACAATAGTTAAATTACAATTTTAAAGAGAATTTATTAAAACAATAAACAGAGAGCGAATGTTCGATTGGGTCAGTCAAGTCATTGCCAAACTGTAATTAAGTGCTCCCTTGAAAGCAGTTACTTCGGCCGTAGGCTCGGAGTTTCACCAGAGGACGTTCGTTAACACCACCCAACTTAGTTCAACAGTGGAGTGACGAAGCCAGTCAAAAACCTTATGAACACTTCTGATTGATTTTAATCACTTTGTCAATGTGGTGGAGGCATTTCGCTCAGGCTGACGAGTAAAGATCACCCAGTCTATGACAGTGAGGCGTATAATACCGGCCACAGGTGAAGCTATTGAAATTCCCATGTACAACCCAACCGCGTGTGCCTACAAGTGTTTCGTTCAGGCTTGGAATCTAAATTGACTAACTCCGTACCATGCTAGCCTGCCAAGACCCACCGTTTAACAGGGTAGATGATTGCAGTTTGACATTGACTTGACTGACCCCATTAAATATTCGTTCTCTACTTGTTCTCCGCACTTTTTAATAGATCTAGAAGCATTCGTGCATCAATTACGGTAAAAGTGGCTTAATGATGTCGAAGGCTCAAATGGCCAAATGTTTCTGGAGTCAGTCGTACACACTAGATCAAGTGGTGAAGGGTTAAACTAATGTAGCCTGAAGCTTGGTCAACGTGGTTAGGATTTTCATACTACATTACGCTGAAAAACACAGGCACTACTTTAAAGAAGAATTATAAGTAAAGAACTTCCTTGTTAGTAGCATGCTACCATTATCTATTCCGATGAGCAGCTACTAATGAAAAGAAGAGATTTCCGGAGAGATATTCTGAAATGGAGACAGCTTAACTATTACGGTCTCAGTGATCCTTGGTCACGATTTTGCTTCAAAGATCGTACTGTAACAGTAGCTGGTGAGTTGGACGTGGCAATTCTGGGAGTAACCAGGGTGCCGATAAGTGTATAAAAGGTTCGAAACGACAGGAACCTTAAACGTGTTTGCGGAGATTCTTAGAATGCTGATTATCAAATAGACTCAACGTAGAACACTTCTCAGATATCAGTTCTCAATGCCCCAGTGGAGAGTGGTGTACGGACAAACGTTGTCTTGACACTGAACGCAAAACTTTTGCGTTCAACGTTAAATTACGTGAGACAATGTGCTTCGCAAGTAGTAGGCCTGAGATTTTGATAATTTAGACAGACCAGTAGTTTGCCTGTGCAAAGAAATAATTTCAAAATTGTGATCGGATGGCCTCTGTTCTAGAGAGTTTATATCCGTTCGAAAACCGGTTCCGTTTTACATAGCTGCGTGTAATAGACGATAGATAGGTTGGTATGATTTCGTATCAAGTTAATTTGAATCGGTTATTTGCCCAAGGTGACCAAAACGGTGTGGGTGAATATGGCTACGTTGACCGGTTTGAACTGTACATTCAGGTCTGCCCGATACCCTACACCTGGAATGTACTAATATGGGCAAATGTCTCGCTCTTCCTTTCTATCAGTCCCATCACAGTAGCTATATCGCGCAACAATTTTTGTCAGAATTCCTTCTATGAAATATCACAAGAGTTGAAATATGTCTGCAATTCAAAGGATCCCTTTTCCAAAGGGTTTCCTGTACGTCCCATTAGCACAGACGTGGGGGTTTTCTAGCCGAACCTTCATCTGAGACACCTGATTTCGGTAATTGAGAGCATGATTGTAGTTGTTACCCAAGTCTTGGGATGGGCACATCCCACTGACGAGCTCAAAAACAGGCTGAACTCGGGTATGGTGCCTTTATCGCAACGGACTAGCTGGAAAGTCTAAATGAATACGTCAACTGTCAGTTGCCGCTGGTGTTCACTCGGACTATTGCTGTCTTTTTTGATTAACAATGAACAGTTTTTCTCAGCGCTTCACGTTTCGCGTCGCCGACGGTTGTTCGGAGGGTACAGTTGACTCGACCGTATCCAGTTTGTCGTAGTGTTACCGTATGAAACCGTGTAAATGTCCGTAAGCTCTTTTATTGCTCCCAAAAGCCAGCCGAATGTATCGGCACCTACTGACCCTGTACTCCTAAAACTAAAGTCACCTACAGCTACTTGTTTCCAGTTCCGTTGTATTCGTCTAGTTAGTTTACCATTTTCTGACATCCACTTGAAATGAGGTAACAGTGGAGGTATCTTTTCTTTTGGTTTCAATATGAGAAACTGACTGGGCAGTGCCAGTATCAGAGAGATCCATATACATCAGTTATGTTCACCCGTCTGTCAGTAGTCTACTGCTAATTGTTGCGGTTAGAACGGCCTATTCACAACACCTAAGAATCTGATCGGTTACGACATTTCTGTTTCAATTGAGCTGAATATTGTGGCCGAAGCTGACGAAAATCAGTTGTGTAATTACAAAACTGTAGATCTTTGAATAGCGAAATGAGTTTACCAAGTTGCAACCCAAACTTGCAGGCGTGGTGGGTTCATACAAATAATGAACTGTTCGGTCTCTCGAATTGTGTTAAACACGCTCACAGCCAGTTACACACATTTTAGAAGTTTTCCAAAACTTTAAGCCATTGACAAAGTTACACTTTGGACANTCTGGTGTTCAGTCGAGTGTATATAAGTGATACAATCAAACGATATCTGCTCTAACAAACGAGTATCCAAGACACATTGGAAGCTCAAAAATTCGCAAATATCGGACCGGGAGTACAAAATTCACAAACTTGATACAAATCTATCAATAAACACAACACCTCTATTGTGAACTTTGTTCAATGGCTTTCCAAACAGATTATTCAGTTTTACGCAAATAACTAATATTTGGGCCGTTTTTGAGTATTCACAACGTAGTGTTATTTTATCCCACCACACTGAATCAGAAAGAGTACGACAGGGGTAACGCACAACGATTACATCCCCAACTGTACGTGATCTTCCTACAAGTCAGTTAACTCCTTAGAAATGGGGAAAGCTTTTAAACGCCACCTTTGAGTTGTCATTATGGTTCATCCACTTCGCCATAATCATTAACTTGAATGTAATTCTTACTTCTATCTGTGTACAATCATTGTGGAAGCTACCTTTCTGTTAACTGGTCGTAAGGCGCCGAGTCAAAAGTGGGCATTGGACGACGCGTTTACCGACACCAACTGCATCTCTCTATAGTGATTCAAGTTTGACTACCCAAAATTCCCCAGTCTTACAAGTGGTTCATCCGGTCTGAAGTAGGCTGTAGTGGAGTTGGCTACTAACAATTAGCCACAATCGCCGGCCGTTCACAAGTTGTTCTGCATTTATGTAATTTTTCAATCAATGATGTGGTGAAAGTCCATGGAGTCTGCGTTTAGCTTGTAGATTTTTGACGACCGAAATTCAACAGGGTTGAACAGTGGTTAATTAAATAGGGATAAATCCTGTCATTTAGTATTGTTCTAGTGGCGAATCTTAGTTCTGTAAAACTTCAATGCGTACATGATGGTCCTACGTCGTCCTGAAAAGATGATGAAATTAGACAGAAAACATCAACCGAAAGTGTTGTGTCCTTCAAACGCAGTAAAATAACTGAAGCTTATAATCAGTGCACAAACCACCAGAGCAAGAATATATCAACGGTGACGAGTAGTCGGTGGATTCATTAAAGAGGTAAACAAAGGTGGGGGAGAAATAATTCGGAAATAGCTTTGTTCCCAGAACATTCGGTCAGTCAGTTCATTAACTAAATATCGTGAATGTATATATCAGTTCGACATGCAAGAACACGTGTAAGAAGAGGCTCAAACCCGGTGAGGTTCAACTAACAGAACACTGCGTTGATTCTCGCTCTAACCATGGGACTACAGGCATACGGTAAAACTGGAAACTTGCTGAGATAGTTTTACCTGCCTTGTAAACTTTGACGTTTTTATTGAAGATGAGTTCAACTGAACATTCAAGTGGGCAATCTATTTCGAATTGTCTAAATAGACTTAACTCCACCATGGCTATCTTCTAGAAGCCTAAACCCAAGCGTTGACTTCAAGAGTTCTTAATTGTGCGTTTCACAGCAAAGTTCATTTCATATTTGTGGCCACAGTAACATGAACTATCAACTTGCTCCGTAAAACGTACGTCCTAGTTAGCAACTTGGTTTGTCTACTGGCTTACTGAGATGACTATTACCTATGTGTCATGTAACAGAATGATGCCATATATCTCATGGAGTCTGCAGACGTCACATATGTTTTCACCTACAAGACTGAATTGTTTTTCATTTCACTATGTAACTAAACATTCTTCATAAAACTAAAGGCTATTCAAGTCAATACAAACAATTTTAACTTGTGACCTGTCGTTCAGTTAACTTCTGCATCTTACGAACCACGGAAATCGTTGGTGAAATGTATCATAAAATAACCGATACAAAGTGGAACAATAAGCCAATTGCTAATAAATAGGATACACGAATGGCTAAAGCATGAAGATAAACGACAGATCTCAACTTCACTGTGTCTGGAAGTAAGGGCTGACAATTGGAAATTGTACACAGCGAGCTAAACTGAACATCACTAACAGCTGGTGGCGGCGGCGCTTTCCGACAGACATTCCACGTATGATGACACTCATCATACTAGCACTGAATTAAACTGTTGGGTGTTTGAAAACGATCTAAACTGATCGAACATCTTTGAGGTTTTATGCGGGAAAAAGCAAGAACTTCACTTTCCAGTTTACGTCATGCTTGAATGTTTCAGACTCCCACAGCGTATATCAAACAGGGGTTATAAAGAGCTATGCAACACCTAATGATTAGTCGATCAGTCGTTGCGACGCAAGCAGTTGGTGATAATCTCATTGAAGTTTGTCGTTTCGAGACACACTAAATGAACTGGGATGCAGATTATCATGGTTTTTTGTGGGGATGTTGGTTTTCAGCCAGTCACTGAATTAACCGTCATCAAACAGGAAAAGGAACAAAAAACTGAAGGTAACTCATCAATTAATGACTTAGGTAATTTAATATAAAGGCTCAACGTTCGAACGACAATTCACAGGGCAATCAAATTTTGTTTAAACAAATACCGATGTATTGTTAATATGGCGCATGATGAAAGAATGAATAGAACCAATGTATTACCGAACTTACCCACGAAACGTAACCATCATCTTGATGTACAAACAAATGAAGGCAACAAATTCTAACAAGATTTGCCTGGTGTTGATGAATGATTCCTCATAGAATCAAAGAAGTATTTGGACTACTGCATGCATTACGATTTATATGGTCATGAAACGGGGACTCAAAGACTAGAACCCTCGATCACCAGTCGGGAAGTCAACACACGTTACACCACGTCACTCTCATATATTGGAGAGGCGTGAATGCACCCAGTATGAAATTTGTTCCCTCAGTGAGTCATCGTAAAACTGATCAAATAAACTTTGTTTGTTTATAGTTCCCCAATTTAAATAATCAATTGGGTAAGGTGCCAATTGTTAACGGTTGACTTTTGTGCACAGACTTCACTTGGTGGTAAGTTGTACATTTTGTTGTTTATCAGTTTATCTTGCACAGAACAAGTTTGATCTGAGTACACCCTAAGCGGTTCATCTTGTTCTGTTCTGAGCAGACCGTTTACAGCTGTCATGATAGACTACATATAACGGTGGATCGGATCAGATTCCACAATGACAATGATGAATCATAGGGGAACTTCAAAAGGTGGTGTTATTAAGTGGTTCAGTAGTGCGGTGAGTCACTGAAATGGTGACGAACTTTATAACATGTGCATCGTACACTTCGGTTTACACTTGCTTTTGTACTTATATAAAGACTACGTTTCCTCCGCTGAGGGAAGGTATCAAATGAATTAAAAAAACGAGCGAACATAAGCCCGTGGGTGGCGTGGGAACTTTGAAGTGGAAAATAATGATCTTGTTTTATTGAAAAAATTTTGGTACAATCTGGCTACTTCCGTAGAAGGTAAATCGCCATCGGCAAAGCGGTAATTAGGGGAGGGAATTTGATCATAACTGTTCATGTATCAACAATAATCACTCGGACGCAAAATTCCGATATCCCTGCAAAATTCCGTAGCCTCACATGGCCGCTTAAATGGGACCATGCAGTCTCCGAAGCTACCAATCACAATTCAGATTTTCTTCAGCGATTATTTTAATTGTACAACATACAGAGTAAAAGCCAACGCGTCAAAGTCCTTATTGCATGCCTTTCTATGGTAGGCTGCCAAATGTCAAACGGTACATCATATCGGGTCCAGCAGTATTGTCTTTGTTAGCGGTTGTCACTCAAACAGTATTTCACGCACCATTTCGAACACCTCATGTGACCACAACTTGAACATATGGCCTTTCGCACGAAGTATCACTGATTTTCTCTGATAAACGAGATTAAGCTCTCAGCCGGGAATATTTTCAAAACAACCGCAATCCCATTAAAGGTGGTGCACGAAATTTACTCCGGGTGCCTAATTTCTGTAAGTCTCTAAAATAACCGAGAAAGAAAATCTGTCAAGGTACAGACAAAATTAGAGGCTATTTTTCAGCAAAATAACGAGCTCTGATCATTGAAGAAAAGCGCTTTTACCGTTTTCTTGATAAATGAAATGGTTGACTGAGCAAAAAAGCTCGTTCGTGCACAGTAACCTGATCAACTGTTACCCAAAAGTCAAGTTTTACTGAGACAAATGTGCGGTGACAATCAGAAAGGGATAAAACTGTTGCAAATTCATATTTCTTAGTCAGTTTCAGGAGAAAAGGTGGGTAGGCCCGAATTGCTGCATCAACTGTTTTGATCACTCTAAGAATGGACATTTTTCGGTTGACCTAAAATTAGTCTTCTCTAGAATTTCTCAAGCAAAAGATTCAGCTGTTGCTTCAAGTAACCTATCGTTTTTTGTGTTACGAACTCTGCCTGATTTGTCAAATTTTGTGTCCGTTTATATCTGCGAGGTAGTTTACTGTTCGTCAAGATTCTTCAGTCTCATGTGGGCATGGCGCCGTTCCTCTGAGGACAATCAGCAAACATAATCCCGTTAAAATAATGGGATTTTATGATTGACACATACGGTGTATTTCAAACATTATAAACTTTCGTTTTAAACACTGACTGCTTTCAGGACCTTTTAGAAAGCACCGTATACCATGTAACCATGCAGGTTTTCAGTTTTTCGAATTGAAAGGTTACTTTATTCGCCTAAAAATGAAAGTTCAGGCTTGTCAGTTCAGTACACAGATAAGTTTTAACGAAATTGTTTGTGTAAACTGTGAAACGTTGAAGGAAAAACAACATGGTTAAGTAGAGGGGAGGAACAGTTCGGTTGACATTTGTCGTGCAGAAAAACCTCAATAAAACCCAGGGACGCTAGAGTTCTGTATGTTCGCACACGACCATATATTGTGTTAACTGGATGACTAGTAATGGAGTTTGACGTATGTCGAGAAAACACTAGAATGAGAGAATAGAACCAATTTTTTGAAGATTTGTCACAGACACTCAAATGCTTTCACACAGAAATTTACAAAACTGAGCGTTAAATTTCGTCTGCGGTAGAACAGGGGTGAATTATCTCAGCAGTAATTTCCAGTCATTTACGAGAAGTTCCGTGAACAATTTCGGATTAACAGTACAACATACGCGGACGAATGTAAACGTATAAAATTCGTAGAACCCAAATTTGAGGGTTTGACAGAAGTTGAATTCACTTTGTATGGAACGTCAAGCGTCTAACACCGACAGATTAACACAAAGTGTGATTTGATCGCGTTAACACAGAATTAGGGACGTTACCCAACCGCTTCGCAAAAACACAGTGGACAGGTTTGACTCCGTTTGCCTAAACGGTTCAGAAATTAATGAACGCAACGCAATGGAAAAGAAACATTTCAATGTCTGTTGACAGTAAGAAATAAATACCAGACAGGTTGCTTTTAAGGGATGTTGCAATAAGTAGACTGTAGGCAGCAGGTCATTCGTGAGTGAGTTGACACGCTTGTTAAAACTTTCTCCCTCGGAGTTCATCAGCAAGGTGGTCAGTGAACAAACCGTGTCAGAAGTTTGAAAAGAATGAGGAACTGCAAAAAGAATATCATCGTTCAAACTACGAACATGGTTTTGTATCAAATCAGACGACCGAACTTTCCAAGGTACAAACTGTCGACGGATTACGAAGTGATCATTGAAACAAGGTAACCACAGGAGTTTCAAAAAGCAAGATTCAAGATGCTACAATAGAAAGTTTCACCCTAAACTGAGTGATCTGAACCTAAAAGACTCGCGACGACCATTGGTGTCGGCGTTGGAAGAGAAACCAGTGAAATGCATTACAACAGACACGACGACATCAGTTGAACAAGGGGTTTAACAGTGGGAGTGTTCTACTTTATGCAGAAACGTACCAAATGACAGCTTTACTAGAAGAGCTTTAAAAGACCTTTGAAGATCATGGTGGAGAAGCAACAGGTTTGAAGGGCGGTGATCCATCCATAGGTACATGTGTGATGTAGTACAATAAGGGCCGACTGTAAATACGGCAACTCTGAGCAATTGTGGGTGATCTTCAACCAGTATAAAACCAAAATAAATTACTACTCATTGCCAGTTGAAAGAACACTCAACAAGTCAATGAGTTCTGTTATTTCAGTTGAACAGAAGTCCTGGTCGCGGGGTTATCGGCTGTATTTAACAGGACAGTTATTGTGTCTTCTCTCGGGGGGATAGAGCAATCAGTAAATGTGGGTGAACGTTCACGTAGGAAGATTCCGTCCTATCCAATTTGAAGTCACTGGCCCAGCAATCAACACAGTTTTCTCAGGAAAGCGTGGCCGGAGTTCTAGTCTCGGCTGTGATCAACAAATGCACCACAGAAAGGCCCAACTTGGAACTCTTTGGAAATACGACCGCTGTAATCATTTATGGGTGTTGTTCAGTTTTTCATGTCCATTCTTCATCTCGCCTTAGGAGAATGAAGTTTTACACTGTTTTTTGGCAAAATGCAAAGCAATTTGAACAGCAGTGTGAAAATTTTTGGAGCTTCAGTTTCAGTTCGGTAACTCATCTGAACTTTTAATATCCTGCTGTTTTTAGGCTTAACGCAAATGACACTTTCATCGTTCTCTCTTCGAACCACTTGCTGTATTTTCGCACTATACATATAACAGAGATGTTAAAATTGAATTTCAAAATTATCTTAACTCTCTCCATCAAAAAATGGTGAATAAATCGGCGAATATTTTGGGAAACGAAACTTACCGGTCGTTTGCTAATCCCGGATGAATGCTCGAACAACATTTCTACGGGTTCCAAACTAGCTGTTCTTTAATGTTTCGTCACCGGTGCCTTGAATCTGAACAATTCTTGTCTCATTTATATGTTTTAGCCTTTTCAAAACAAACAACATGAATTGTTTGGCTAGCAGAGCAGATCCCACTGGCACGTTCAACGTGCCCATAGAATATATCATACAAACTGCAAATAGTTACTTGTCAGACAGCATTTATGGTTAACATGTATGAAAGACGATCCGCGGTACTAATCGGCCTGTAAAATCAGGACAAGCTTAAATTCTTGATATTTTCCCAACAACCAGATCCCTATCATACATCCGCGGCATGACTACATAAACTACAGCCGAACCCCGGTGCCAAATATGCCAGCTGTCAAGTCCGTTGCAGGCTAGTGTCTACACAGTTGTCCCAAAAAGTTGCTACCAGTGGCACAACAGTTCGTCTACAGCGCAGATAGAGAATGCTATAGAGTATGCTGACTCAGCTATACGCGATTAGAAAAACCCTTCGAACTCCAAGATGACAACAAAGGCAGCTACAGGAGCTTCGTTATAGCTGGCTATCTGCATCTAAAAGTCTTGTTGCCATTAACTAAGCGGCGTGTGATCTACGTCAGTTAAGGTTTTAAATATCAGCCATTTGTCGTTTTTGTATGCCAATCACTGAAGTAGACTTGCCGACCTAACCGGAGTAGAGAGTCTCGACACATATATCATAGATGATGTGCAGCGCTGTGAAACACTTTCGCAGTGGAAGAACTACACGATATGGTCTACTGCCTTCTCAAGGTTGACTATCGGGAATGAATACCAATTGGATGGCAAACACACCAGGTCAGTGTGAAGACAAACTGCAAACTTTCTGTTCCACCGCAACGCTCAGTTTTAGTACACCTTGAAAACTTGAGGCAATAACAGAATGAGGGGCAGTGAATGTTCTATTCGTGCTGTGGCTGTGTCCTTCAGCAATAAGAAAATCGGTAAAGACAAATTGACACTGAACGTTACGATTGATAACTGTTACCTTTGATGTCCGGCACAGGCTCAACCTGTTCATAAGCGGTAATCTCCCATACGAAGCGATTCCAGTTATGTGTTCGGATCAGCCGAAAACTGAACTGCTCAGTGAGAGGTGGAAGAGAAATAACTATGCTGCTGGACCCTTGAACCCTCTGTACGAAGCAATCTTTTGTGCCGTCAAAAGTGTGGCAGAGCATGTTGAACAAAAACGAAATTTACAGCCCCCAAATTAGCTCCCAGTTAGACTCAGATGCCTTGAAATCAAACTTTCTGTTCTTCGAATAAGTAGCGTAAACGAAGGTGGCTTGTTTCGGCCATTTGTTGTGAGGACAGAATTGAGTGTTTTTGAAATGAGTATTAATCATATGCGGTTTTTAGGGAATGAAGCAGCGTCTTCAAGTACAAAGTCTTTGACTGTCCATCCACGTTGTAGCTAACAGGTGGCAGCACCAGTAAGTTGACTTTTCTTTATGTGCATTCTGATGCGATACATATAAGAGATTTGTGTGGTGAGAAACACAGTAACTTCTGTAACGCATTTCCAGCACAGTGTCATATGGGTTTTTGTTTTGTGTTTAATTGTATGGTAGCTAGGCTGGTAACAGAGCCATAGTGTTGAGTCCAGAAGGCGGACGACACAAAGGTTACTTTCTTGGAGAAACCAACACACTACTTAAGCGTCTGAGCACGACTAGAAACGGAAACACTCATTTGCACACCATACTCCTCTGAGGATACTCCAGTCGCTTTAGGCACCATGTATCAGTTCTGTCGTGTAGCGAAAGCCATTATATGTCATTCTGCCCTCCAACGATCCATCCCGTATCTCTGTCGTATTTATCACGCGATTATCTCGATCCGCGATCTTCTCGATCCATGCTGCTACTGAATAGAGGTGTGAGTAGTACGGTGCGACCGTATCTCCTCACTACAATAGTACAGTTGACCTTCATTTCCACGGAAAACCGTCAGACACTGGAGTCTGATGTAATAACTATTGTTTGGACTATGACAGTCTCAGTACACTTAACCATATTCTATGTCTCCATTACAGATAGTGTGTCATTATGTAGGATATGTCGTTCTGTGAGATTGCCTTGACTGGCGTGCTGACGGCTGTAAGGTTTTCTGCCTTTTACTATCCCGCTTAGACATTCTGGGTGATCTTGGCCAACGTCTATCGAGTAATGCACGGTTTAACACCCATCTAGACAATCTGGCTGTTTATGCTGATCTTGTTCGCGAGCATCGAATACTGTCACTGAGCGGGAACGTATAGACTTGCCGAGGAAAGCGCAGCTGACTCATTTATGCTCATATCCAGTATCAAGAGTTGCTCAAACTGGCTAACTTATAGCACGAAACCATGTATGGCAACTCAAAGGCTGGTGCCAACATTTCGGATTATGTTCGTTTGTTTCATCATGGCTCATTTAACAGGCCAGCGAAGTTGTTATCCAGTATGGTTCTAATTTTCTTACCCTAGTCATGTATAGCCCATCCTGTAATATTGTGCATTTGATTCGTTGACAACGATCTGACTATCAAAACTGTTGACGGTGTTGAAATATGCACTCGGTAACTTTGTCTAGTTGTTTTGCACATAACACTGCGGATTAATATTGTTTTGAAATGGGTGTAGTTCGATTGTGACTGTGTTGCCCAACATCTGTGTAGACATTCGCGCACTCAATGCAAATTAACACTAGTTTGCACTTCTTTTGTTGCGCTTGAGTGTTTTTGTTAGTTAGCACACACACATTTGTATTTTCCGTCTTATTTTACGAGTCAAAACCAAAATCTGGTGTTTGTGAACAGTCTTTTTGTTTTTACCGTTCTTTGCCACAGTTCAGCCATCAAACCGAATGCTTCCGAAGCACCCACATTTGAGTGCTGGGGTAGACTTCAATATCGAATTTTGCGCCTGCGTACGGTAACCTACAGATGACACAAGTCCATTTCATCTTCTCTAATTTCCTGATTATTTAAGCTCATGTTTGAATTTGTCTGGCTACCTGAGTTTATCCAGTCCGCTTACATCACTCACACTTATCCGCATTTTGTGACATCACTTGGCCTTGCTGGTAAATTAACTCATGCTAACCTCTTGCTTGTTCGATACGTTTTGTTGTTTTTCTGCAACTGACCAGCACGGTAAAATAACATGTTGCAGGATTTCGGCTTTTCAACTCACCTTGTTGTTTGTTAACAAAATACCACTAATTAAGCACACAAATCGTAGCAGCCAGAACAGCAAGCTAAATTGCCACGCAATTATTTAGAAACCAGGTAAGTATTGTGACAATAAGATTAACGACGTTAGTCGCAGTGTTCGTTATCGTAGGATCAATACTTCGTTCATGAATGACACTGGCTTCCAGACTCGATTGCTTAACAATACGTTAAACGTCGTATCTGTGCCGACCAAGTGCCTTGTGTAAGTCGCGTTCAAAAGGACTGACTCCAGCTTTCTGCCTATCCGCTTTAATATTAATGGTTTTGAAGAGTTGTGTGCACCAACCAGTTGTTGGCCACTTGATCTGATATGCCTTCGCAAAAATTCAGGTCTGTTGCTTTAGTACAACTACAAATGACTTGGCAGCTTAAGTAGGAGTGGGAACTGTACAGAGAATCACGACCGGAATCGAGAATCGGAGCAGGAAATAGCATTTCCAGTTACACAACTTGGCAGTGGAATTCAGAGTCCAGTGCAACCACATACCTCAAATATTGGGATGTTAGTCGCTCTTGGAAAACAAATCAAGATTCTGCGGTTTGGGAAGTATTCAAGGCGATTTAGGTGCCAAACGTTTGTAAGCAAATTGTCTGAAGCTTCCCGGCATCTACTACCTTTCAAAACGTCCTTCAGAAATACCCCCTGCTTCAGTGTAATGTTGACAACGGTGCATTTCTGATTATCCCCATGGAACACAGCCGAAACCACACTGTACAAATATCCCGTGGACGCAACCAAGGGAAACTTATAGTACACACTGTTATTGTCCCCTCACGAATCACATGTCCCTGAAATCGATTAGCTGGAATATTTGTAGGGTATTACACGATTCACATTTCGATTTCATTATCAATCAATCAATGCGAGATGCGCACAGATTGTCCAGAATCGGTCAAACTAACAATACACTATGTGGTCAGCATGCTTCGTCTGTTCTGTGCTCCGACACAGTCTGACCGACTGCTAACCTTAGTTTGGTCGGTCACTTGATGAGGGTTACAAGTGACAATAGTGGAAGCTAAATGTCAGAAGGAAAGAGTTTGGACTTGAGTGTATCTGACTAATCCGTGATTTCAATTTGGATATCACTCACTTTCAATCGTAGGGTTCGTATCTAAATAGAATTTCTATCCAGCCTCCTTCGAAAAGAATGATTAGTCTCCAGTTCTACTCTCATTAGATCTCATCATTAGTATATTTGTTGGCCACAGCTGAGACTAGAACTCCAGCCACGCTTTTATGAGACAACCGTGTTGATCGTAACATGGAAAAACCACAGCTTGTGATATACAAACTCGATTTTGAAGACAGCCGGTTAAGTATTTATGATAGAAAAACCGTTGTTATTTATAAAGAAGTATTCACAAAATGCTGTCAGTCTGCATTTAAAGGATAACGCGACTCTCAGAAATAACCGACTTGTGTTCAAACTAGTCAACCAACACAGCGGATGGACCTTTCTCATAGGTGCAGATGTCAGATAACAAGAGTTGGTTCAGTCAACAAAAACACAGCAACAAGGGAGCATTGGGGTTTGAGTTTCTGAGTTATACAAGGGCGAGTAGTGCAACAGATTTAAACCGGATTATTTTCAAAAATTCATTTTATTGACTTTTAGTTCATTTTTCTCTTGATAGACCCTTTCCTTTACCGACCACTCCTGACCAATCTTTTTATCATTCCGTCTCAGCCACTAAAAAGCAAACAATTGTGTAAGCGGTAAAACATCTGACTGCATTCGTTACGACAAAGTTAGTACATGAACACCAATTTACGCGTTTCTAATTCAGATGCATGAAGTCAAAACTGGTTGATTGTCAACTACCTTACTATCAACAACGTAGTCAGTGGGTTAAATGCCACACCAAACCTCAGTTATTTTTGTTCAAAGGAGATACCACGTTACTAGGCGTTAAATTGGCCGTGCAATCCAAGAGTACAGATGATAACGGACTGTCTGTTGAGAATGGCAAATTGATATCTCTTGAGGTTGTGTTCACGTAAAATAATTACGTATGAACCGGGCGATAGAACAGTGAAGCGGACAGAGGGGCGTGGATAGAAGCATACTGGTGAACACTCACATGGTGGCATCTCGGGTGCTTAGTTTGCCACGTAAACCGATGAAAACACATTGTCCTGATTTGACGGGACAAAAATGAAGAGTGACCAAATAATCCGTAATAATTCCGAAGGGTCACCAAAAGAGGTATAGCAGACATTATAGTAGATTGGAAAGTTCGTCGACGGACTGTTCGAATCAGGCACGGAAATCCGTAACATATGACTATGAGAAAACTATGATTTATTGGTTCGCCAGCTTTCCAAATCACGATTGAAATGTTCGGAAAACTTCGTGCGGTTATCGAACAGACTTTCGTTTGAGAAATTTAAAGGAAAAGTTGAGGAATAAAAAGGATGATGTTTTGTAACGTTGAATTACTTACATTATGTACTTTGAGGCTGGATATTAATTAGACAGTGGTAGCACTCGTATATCGTTAACATCAACAAAATATTATTAAACAACTACAAAATTCTACAATACATAGTTAAATTTCATCCACCTCTGTGTTGTTTAGTTGCTCCCCTGATGCTCAAGTCATGTTTTCACGTTCGTGGGGACCGCTAAATTCAGATTAGGTTGTATATCAAATTTGTGTCCGATCATTCACCGACTCAGAGCTCTTGTCCCACAGAGATAATTCGTCAGAAAAGTTGTCGATACAATCCGGGTTTGTTATGAACTCACCTATGTTGTAGCCTAGCTCAAAATTTTGAAAAAAAGAAACATTGTAACTAGTATTTAACGTGTCCACAAGCCGGACACTTCTAGTAACTGCGGAGGCATTTTAGTTAAACTGGTGCTTTACATAATTGTTACTTCGATGGTTACAGTCTCTGTTCGTTTGAGGCTGGATATAATACTTTAGCACTCTATTCCGTTGACATTCTTTCACTAGAAGATCATTTTTTAGCGAAGAAACATTCTTGCCAGTGAGAATAACCACGTGGAATTTAGTTCACCATGATGATAAAATATGTTAGTTCTGTCGGACACTCATAATTCATGGATCCGTATCCAAAATTGCTGTTTCTTCATGCGAAAGTAATTCAAGTTAATTTCGTAGTTAATTAACATTCTCGAGAAAGTTCTTAAGAAGTTCAATGAATCACGGAGTAGTAAATCAGACCATAGGATAATGATAGCATTTCTTTAAGTGTGTGACGAAATATCTTTAAATTTATTGATCTGCCTTCGACCATTTAAGCAGTGCTGATGAAGTCAGTAATGCAAGCATGGATTTCCAATTGCACGTCACTCGTTACCACCTACTGATTATGATGGGACCACCAAATAATGTTTAGATGTGGAAACAGTCCTTCAGGGCTGTTCATCATGCGACCTCCTATCAAAAGGGTTATGAACCGCTGGAAATCTTTGTCTTATATGATAATTTTATGTGAGATGAAAATCGCCCGTGATAGTTGTTATTTTCTGTGCCGCATAATAAAAAAGTCAGCCACACGTTGCCTGAAATAGTAACAGTTCGTTAGCGCTTGTGATGTTCTCTTGCTATTTTCTGTATGCTAACTGTCCTAATTATTCAAACGGCTATAACTTCCACAAAATTTTCTCGTGATGTGATGTTCTGACATCTTGTTGTTATCAATGCAACTGAATAACATGTTGGCAATGCCCGTTTCAAAGAACAATCTGTAAAAGTTGATACATTTGAGCTTTAGTCGAATATTGCACACACCCGAAGTGTAACAGGCTACATGGGATATTCGCATTTAACTGCGATTACACCTAATTCCATTACTTCAAAAGTTCCCCAGAATCGTAATATTTCGCACGCTGTCTCCTTGAATGACTACCCATCATTTTACTTTCAAAATAAAGTTGTACACAACAATGGTTCTGAAAGACACTATATCATCCAGAGTTTAGGATGATAACGGAAACAACTAAAAAAACCGTTTGTTATTCAAAAACAAACGGGGTACAAATTTTGATAGTTCTAACGTATGTTAAATGAATGCCGAAATAGAATCAGCACGAGCAAAAACTGGGGTCTAACTCGGCAAGGAACACAGCCAGTGTTAGTAGAACATCAGTACTCAGGCCATCCGGTTTGAGGGCCTACACAAGTGTCATGAGATTGGTAGATATCATTGTCAGAGTGAATCAGTAAGAAGGTGGTAATCAATAATTCACTGATAAAACCTGACAGAGGTGTAAGGCTAGATCAAGGAGAACACCGAGAGAGAATGAAAAAGTTGACAAACGGGTGTCACGATTGGGGTAATCTAAAGAGCAGACAACGGGCACTGACTGGAAGGATGAGGGAAGAGTGCACACGCTTTTTTCAACTTACAGTCAACATTTTCCCCAAGAACTAAGATAAAAAGGAGAAAATATGTAAACGATTGATCCTCCTATTCTGTCTTTCGAACACATCGTGCATATCTCAGTTGAGCAAGCAACAGATGCCGCAGTTATTTATTTTGGCGATGCAAATTCCACATTTCGAAATTTGCAAAAACTCTCACATAAAGTGCAAGTTGGTTGCAGTGACCTAGTTTATGAAGGATGTAACAATTTCCAACTTATGTTTTGAGCGAGTTGATGTGACAAGTGGAACATCATGTATTTGAGATTTCGAACATTTCGTTTCCCCTTCGGATTCTACTTACACGTAGATTGTTCGTTCCCGTACAAATAGTTATTAAAACGCATGTCAGGTCAACAGGTGACCAAAAAGGAAGAATAGGTATCGATCGTTAGAGTCGAAAACAGATCGATATGTTTAGCTGTTTTGAGCGTGGACAGACCCGTTGCACCGGACAGTTTCTGGAATGCATACAACGGTGTGAAACTTACAAGAGGTTACCATGACCACTGGCCACATATGAATAGATTCACGCCGATTAATGGTTTCATTTTTAAAAGGATTTGGAATGTCTGGTTGTTTTGTATATCCCGAGGAAACGTTTGGTGCGGTTGGCGGAGGGGACATTTTTAAGTGGAAGTACTTATGGTTAAATCTACAACATTGTACCAAAGTTTGTTTCGAAAAAAGTGAGAAAACCAGTCGAGCATAAGGTTACCGTACGTTTTTGGACCTTCAAGTATTGTTTTAGAATCAGTCAGGATTCATGTCTGAACTCAGTCTATAGGGACTGGTGTAAACACCTTGCTTCGAGGTAGAACATGACACAATACGGAAGGTTCACTCGGATAATGCTGATTCTGTACACAAACAGGTAATGCTTAGCAGACTGCACAATTTACAACCCAGTGAACTCTGGGCGCGAAATTTAACCGTCGACAAGTATCAGTCAATAATGTGATAGCATAGGCAATGCAATGAGGTGGTACAAGATAAGCAAAGTGGGGAGAGTTCAAGTGAGGGTTCGTAGTGCCAATTCAGAATGTGTTACGTGTAACGATGTGGGAAATGTTTGACCAGTATTTGATGTCATCAACAAATGGGGATAGGCGTGAAGGGGCTACAGTACGATAGTTCGGCCAAGGGGTATGGGTATGAGAGCAGTTGTGATTGACTTTGTGCAGACGGTCGTTCGTGGTCGCGTGGCTAGGTGTTAACGCCGCTTGGTGGCGGGTGTGCATGATCGGTGTTTCGCGTCTGTGGGTGGACGTATGGCCGTCGCTCCTCTCAACTTCAACTGTAGTAATCCGAACATAAATTTCACTTATTCTGAC